>RCFN01005297.1:0-10145 GCA_003693605.1 Meloidogyne floridensis | reverse complement strand
CTCCTTTACCAATTCCTGTCGTTGAAGAAAACAACAATTTTACCTCATTTTCAACACCTCAACTTCCTTCTTTGCCTCTAACACCTTCAATCACTTCAATTTTTTCGTCACCAGAAATTTCCTGGCAATTACCAACACTTGACCAAATGTTTGCTTCAAATTCATTTTTTGGTTTTCCGCCTTTAATTCCTTTTGGAACGGAGATTGCGACACCAAGAAGCGAAAAGAATGTGGTGGAGAAGGTGCTGGAAGGAAATGAAAGGAATATGACGGGAGAGGATGAAAGATCTAAAAATGGTTTTGTTCTTTCTAGACAGGCTGGAATTAAGGTTTTTTTTATTTTTGAGAAATTTTTGATTTTTATTATTTTTAAAGATTCGGTTCAATCCTCCAGTGTTTGACAATGTTGCTCATTTCTTTCGTAGGTTTATTTTTATGGATGTTTTCTGACTAGGGTTTTGGATTTAATCGAATCTCTTTAGCTTTAGTCGCTTTCTGGGTTAATTTAGCTTGATAAATCTAACTGTACAATAGTATAACTGCTTATCTGACCTTCTCTGGGTCTGGACCATTTCCTATGTTTTTGTTGTACCCAGAGCCAAATTCTGGTCTTTTCCCGCCTGGGTCTGAGTTCCTCCTTAACTACAAATCCATGACTCGTATAAGGTATTTTTGATTTTCCAGGGCTTGAGGTAGCTAAAAGCTAAAAGTTCATAATTTGACCTATATCTATGGATTCCAATAAATATTTATTTTTTCAGACAACATTTTTAGTGAAGAAGCAAAATCTCTTCAAATTCCACCACAAAAGCAATGCTTCCCTGAAGGCTGTTTTCGCCTCCATACTTTCCAAATTGTCAACTTTCAAAAGCCTGAAACATTTACATTGAAGCCGTTAGGACCAAATTTGTTGCTTTTAAACATCGCCAATTTTGATTTAAATATTGAGAGTTTATTGAGTGGAAATATTCAATTTTTATTATTTACGCCAATGCCTGTTTCTGGTAATTTTTATGTGGATGCCCAAGAACTTTCAATTAAAGCATTGTTGGGGTTACAGAAGGATGGAAAAAAGGTTTTTTTATTTTTTAAATTAATTTTAAGGGTTTTTAGAATTATTGGGGGGGGGGGGGGTTAAAAAATAAATCAAATTTTACTATATTTTTGGAAAGATGGTGAAATAAAAAACCAGCCTCGAAAATGGAATTAGGGCGTTCTGGGTTTATTACCTTATTTTTAAAAAATTTGGGGTAAAAAATCTAGAGTTTGCCAAAAACCCTGTTCGCCATTCTTCCCTGAGTCGTTACGAAAATATGTCAACTAACATTGTATGGCAACGTGAACTGGGATGGACTAAAAATCTGAAATTACAAGGGTATAACCATAGGTTGGATTTTGAAAAGAGGAGGGGGGACAATTGCCTGAATACGGGCTTTTGAAAATTTTTAAAATTTCTATAAATATTTGGAAATTTTTGATTTCATCCTGTTGGTTTTGAACAATTCAAATCTTAGCTTAAAATCATTTTTTTACATTTCTAAAACTCTTCCCTTCATTTTAGGTACCTTCTCTACGTATGGTCAACTGTGAATTAATTGACGGAATTATAAATACAAAGATTACTGATCTTGGTTTATTTACTGATTCAATAAATTTAAAATATAAGGTTTATTTAAAAATTAATTTATATTTAAAATTAAAAAACTAAAGAATTTTTTAAGGATGACATTTTATCCAAAGCCAAAGCTTTAATTACTACCACAATATGTAATACAATTTTTAAAACTATAAGAGAGCGCGTCAATCTATCTCTTTCAAAATTGCCTCAATTTTTGAGTGTGTCAGATATTATGGTTACTCTTTTTGAAAATTTTAATGGAACTGAAGAATGTGTTAAAAATGGGTAAAAAATTATTTTCAAAATTTTTTTAATTTTTAAAATTAAAAAAATTATAGATGTAACTCGACAGCAACACCAACAACGACTACTTATTCTGACTATAATTTAAATAAAATGTTGGATTTTTTGGATTTGGTAAATTAAAAAAATTATTTTAAAAATAAAAAGAATTAATTTTAGAATGCACTCAAACATGTATTAATTAATCTGGAATTTTTGGATTCATCTGCTGGCGTTGATTATTTTTCTGTTGGTCTGATTGGTGATGTTTTTATAGCTAAAAATGGTTCTGATGAGGTATATTAAACTTAAATAGTACTTATATGTATTTTCTTTCCGGAAATATAAATAGTTTCCGGAAAAATAATAGACGATAATGAATATACATATAATATATGTAATAGAACATTTCCGGAAATATCAGAATTTAATAAAAACATTTCCAGAAAAATCAGAATTTTATCAAACCGGAAAAATCAGAATTTAATAAAAACATTTCCAGAAATATCAGAATTTTATTAAAACATTTTTCGGAAAAATCAGAATTTAATAAAAACATTTCTGGAAAGTTTATTGATTTTAATAGAACTTGTTGTTGTTAAAAATAAAATTTCCGGAAACATTTCAGAATTATTTAATAAAATGATGTTTCCGGATAAACATTGCATGTTTTTTTATTATTCTGATTTTTAACATTTAGCAAAACATTAATAAATTAGACAACAACAATTCTCTACAAACATCAATTAATACTGACAATGATCTTTTATTTGTTTCTGAAAATGTTGACAATTCTGTTTTAGAAATTAATAATTTATTTGATGACAATTTACAAAATATTACTTCAATTTCTAATAATTTTAATAATTTTGAATTGAGAAGAGAGGGAAGTATAGAAATTATTTTTACTCAACAAACAGTAAATAATCTTTTTTTAAAGGCTTTTAGGTATTTTTTTAAAATTTTTTTAAAAATGTTTTTGAGGGGGAAAAGCTTACTGTTTTAATATACCGGAGGTTTTTTCCATTCAGATAGGAGATAATTTATTTTAAAAATTTTTTTGAGGAGAACTAGTCGTAGAGACTCCTCCGTCGTAGAGACTGTGCTTTGGCACGAACCTCAAATTTTAAATATTTTAAATGATAGGTCGAAATTTACCCGTTTCTGAGGCCTTACTGATTTTTCCTAATTAATTTTATTTTAAATAAATTTTAGAGCCAATCTATTGAGCATTTATGTTAGTCAAAGCTCTCCTTTATTTGGTCCTCTTTTGCGTACTAGCTGTGATCTAGACAATGTTTGTTTGGGGGATACAATTCCTGAAGCTAGTGAAATATATCCAAATGAGCAATTGGAATTGAAGGTTTTTTTTTAAATTTTTTGGGTTTTCTAAAAAAAATTTTTTCTGTTAGATTGTACCAACGGAAGCACCAATATTAAATGTTACTGAAGGTTTTTTTTGAAGATATTGAATTTATTAAAAAAATTTCCCTCTCGTTTATGTAGATTTGGCAACACTTTCATTATCAGGCGTTGGAATATTCTCTTTGGCTCGTGATCCTTTTGGACAGCAAATTGCTCAAATTCCATTTTTTACAATTGTTGAATTGAATATTGGAAAAGAAAATGGTTAAAAAAATTTTTAATTTTAATTAAAATAAAGAAGTATTTTTTCAGTTTCCTTGTCAATCCCAAAATTGGAAATTCTTGAAAATGCCGATTTTTTCCAAGTTCCAGTAGCAACATTACAAGAAGGCTTTCGTGATTCTATTCTTAATGCTATAATTAATTTTGCAAAAAAATTTCTCAACATGTCTTCTGGTTCAGGTTTTTTTGATTTTTTAGATTTTATAAGTCAGGCGATTTTTATGTATAAAAATTTTTCTGTCTCACGGGTATACATAAAATCGAGGTTCGATTATAGTTTAATTTTTTAAATAAATTTACAAATTTGAAAAAAATATTTTAAAGCTTTCCGCAACATTTTGGAACGCAAACTTTGCAAATGGGGTATTTTGAACCCAAGAATCAAATTATTAACTAATGGAATGATCAATTTAATAGTCAAAGATGTAGATGTTTACAAATTATTTGGAATAGATTCGGATGATTTTTTAAAGAATTTTTCAATCAAAGATTCATTTATCGATTCAAAATGTATTTGTTGTTAAACAGAAATTTTATGATTTTTTTTCGAATTTTATTTTTGTGCCTTTTGTAAAGTTTCTGTTTAAAAATATTTTTTAACTGTATCACATTGTTCAATGGGGAATGTTGTTTGTTGGAATAAAGTTCCCCATTAATAGGCCAACTTTATCTCGTGGTTTGAACGCGAGGAACGGCCTTCACCAGTCCTTGGAATTATTCCCCGTTGTTGAAACAACATTCCTCATTTTGCGCATATTTGTCCATACGCCTACTTGGTATGCGCCTATTCGGTCTCACTGTGCGGGGGATTATAGAGTCCCCGCGTTGAGCCCATCAAGAATTGAAGTTATAGCCCAAAATGTGGCTCAGGGACTCAACTGGAACGTTTCATGTCTCGCTTTCTTGCTCGCGCTTATTCGGCTGTGTCTTTGTTAAATTGTTATCGCGTTCATAAAATCAATAAACATCAATTAACCGTTATGCATTAGACAATTTTTGTTTTTAATAAAATTCAATAATGCTTTGCCCCTAATTTTTATCAAAGTACATTTCTCTGTACAAATTATTTTTATTTTGTTATTAATTTTATTATTCATTTTACAGATTTTGACAAATCTTGACCTATATCGTCGTTTACTTTGACTTACTTCTCATAGTTTGTTTTATACTTGTTTTATTGTTAATCATTTGTACTTTTTATTGTAGATAATTACAACAACAAAAATGTTAAGGATGACTCTGATGTTAATGATGTTAAGGATGACTCTGATGTTAAGGATGACCGATGTTAAGGATGACTCTGACTCAGGTTATATTGATTCGGGGTTTTTACATTCTACTAGTACCTACTGAAATGTATGGGGATTTTTTATTTTTTTTTCATAAACGGTCTAAGTTTGGGTTAAGTTATAAGTGTATTGGGCTATCTTCACATTTTCTCCCCTTTGCAATTCTAATCGTAATTATTTTAGTTGGTTCGGTCCTGTGGTATCTGAAAGACATCAAAAAGGATGTTACGACAATTAAAGCGGATGTCAAGACTAATAGGTATTTTAGTTCGAATAATCGAGTAAATTTATTTTAGTGAGACACTTGCTGCTCATTCAGTTTCTATTTCTGCATTGGAGAAAGGCTTGGAGGATTTAAAGAAGGAACAAAAGAGTGACAAGTATTAATTTAATATTTATAAATTTATAAAGACATTTTATTGTTAGCGAGAAGCTTCGGAAGGAGAAAAAGGAGGAAAAGTATTAATTTTGTATATTTTAAATGAATAAAAACATTTTAGCGAGAAGTTTCTCACTAAAATCGATACTCGTTTTGAAGATTTCAAGAAGGAGCAGGACAAGCGTTTTGATGGTGTTGATTCAGACCATAAAAAACTGGCTGAGAAAGTGAATGAGATTTATACCGATCAAAAAGTGCTTACGTAATAATTTAATATTAATAAATAGATAAAAAGAAATTTTAGTGCCAACTTTGCGAATCTGGAGAAAACTGTTAGTGATTTGAAGGATGTTGTCTCAAGCAATTTCGAAAAACTCACAAGCAATTCTGAAAAACTTTCTGATTTGCAAAATCAAGTATCGACACAGAAGACAGCAATAGATGGAATTGGTGGTACTCTCAAAACTATCAACACTAAAGTTGATGCATTTTGCGTCGATATGGCTGTTATTAAGGAGAAGGTTTCTTTTAAGGGTTTTAATGGTTTCTGAATTGGGGGGGGGTCTATCTTATATGGTAAGTTGGGTTGTGGCTTCATAGCTCTTTCCAGAGATCTACAAATTTCCGGATTTCGTGAAGGGTCATAATGAGATAGGGAATGCTTTAACCTTATTTGAAACGATGAAAATTCGGTTCAGTTCCGAATATTTAAATTTTGGTTTGAGTTTTTGGTTCATTTCCGGATATCAGAAAATTCAATAACGGATATTCTAACCAATTTTTGAATATGAGTAATAATTTTTCGGAAACCGCTTGCTTAGTTAACGTATACTTTTCTTTTCCCAAAAATTCCTATTTGTTTTTCGAATCTCCTTAATCAAAAAGGAATTAAAATTAATATATGACACTAAATTCTACCCAATTTTTGAATATCTTTTCCAGTAATTTTTCTTAATTAAAGTATTTCTCGTTAAAGATATGCTAAATGTATTGCTTATATGCATTTTTAATTTCTCATCATTACAAAAAGGTAGTGATTTTTGGCCAAAATAATTTTTACTATTTTCTATAAATTTTTAAGTTCAATACATTTAGCATATAAATAATGCTTAAAATAGTAATATTATTTAGGTGAACCCTATGAGTTCAGTTACAATTATCATAAATGCTTTGTTGGCGATGTTTACTTGGCTTTCATCATTCTCCCCGATGAATTTGTTTTGGTGGTTCTTTGATCGTGTGCCTTCAATATTTTTAATAAACATCTTTGTGGCTATATTTGTTTGGGTGACCGGATTTTTTTTGCCGTATGAATTACTTTAATGTCTTCTCAAAAATTTTAAGTCTCTAAAGCAGTCTTTTACTTAACATTGTTTAGGTTTTTTTTCTTTCTTTATGCCTTTGTTAGCACTCTAATGTAATTCTCACATCCTCAATAATTTATATACAATTTAGATCTTGCCACAATTTTTTTTTCTATGTTTAGGAGACTAGGTAAAGACGGGGTTTTTTAAATGCTATCAAAAAATTTACTTATATGCCTGTCTCTTAAACTCACTGCCTAAAAATGTTGTTGTTGTAATTCGTTTTTTATACTTACTAATTTTTACTAATTTATTTTTGACTTTATCAATTAAATTTCAAGAGCCTTATTCTGAAAACGGGTCCTCCGATTTTGGCCATGAACCGGTTCGGGCCTTCGGCCTGCATTCGGCGAGCATTCCTTTCCCAGCTTTGCTGAACTGCCGGCCTTTGGTTCCGAACCGGTTCTGGCTTTTGAACTTCTTTTTTCGTGTATTTTTCCTTTCGGGGTTTTGAATATTTTTTTCTTAATCCGCTATCTTACTTTTAGAATATGGCTCTTAGTTTCTGACATCATTGTAAAATAAATTTAAATAAATAAATTATTTTTTCATTGTTTCTTTTTAAATTTTGACTTCTAGTATAAGCATTTTTTGCTTTGATTATTTTTTCTTATTTTTGATTAATCATTTTTTAGCCAAAAAATAGTCTTGTTTTTAAAGAGAATTATTATGGTCAATATTCAAGCATTTATAGCTTCTGTACAAAATTTAACTGGAGACGGTTGGGATTTTTATTTTTAAAATTTTTGTTTTTTCCTCATTTTTTTTAGGTACAAGTAACGAACTTGTTCATTTTTGCCGTAAATGGTTTGATGAGAACAACGACAAACTCAATTTTGTTGAAGCTGATCGTCTGTTAAATCAATTGGTTGCTTCCCAGACTTCAACGTCTTTTACTTTGGCAATTGTTTGTTGTCTGTTTTGCAAGGTTTTTTAGAAAAAATTTGGAATATTCTTTAAATTGAATTTTATGTTAGGTGACAAAAGTGAAGACAGAAAATGAATTGAAAGATTTCTTGATTGGATTCGATGAGGTTCTTCCAAATTTTGATGTTCAACAATTGCACTGGGCGCCGGATATTTGTATTTAATTTTTTAAAATTTTATTTTTGAGAGTTTTTCAACCCTATGGAAATAGGAAAATATAAGAATTTAGAAACCCTTTATTATATTCTGTCTTCTCCTCACTTGAGGAGATATTTGGACGGACTTGACTTTTTCTCAACCCGTCCAATATCTCGTCAAATGATGAAGTATTGGACTAGTCGAAGTTGAAAATAACAACAATTTTAATTATCCATTAGCAAGGGCGTAGCCGGGGGCTTCTTGGGCGAAATGACGAAAGGGAAAAATTTGAGGAGGGGATTGAGCAAAAAAGTGATCTCCTGTCTACGCCCTTGTCCGTCCAAATTCAAAAAAATTGATCTATGAACGCCAAAGTAAATGCCAAAATTTTGGGCACATCCCATATTAGCCCCCTGAAATCGACCCCAGTCTACGCTCTTGTCCTTTAGTGTTTAAATTTTTGCCGCTCTTGAATTATTTTTCCTTTTTTAAAATTTTAATTTTTTTTTTATTAAGATACTCGTCTTCTCGAATTTACAACAGATTTATTAATAAAAAAGAAAGTCGCAATTTGGGGAATAAATTTGTTAAAAACATCAATTTTAATTTTTACACAAGGAAATTCTAATTGGTTAACAAATATTCATCCACTTTTGTTTTGTTTGTGTCTTAAAGCTCGCTATTTTGATAATATTGAACCTTTCTTAAAAATTGATGTAACTCAATTATTGAAGCAATCGTATAGTGCTGTTAGTTTTCAAACAAATCAACAGCAACAGAACCAGCAAATTGTTAGTGAGGTTTTTCATTTAACTAAATAATTTTTTTTTAATTTTTTTGTCGATTTAGAGGGAATACTAAAAAAATTATAAGCTTAAGAAATAAGGGTTTTTCTAATTATTTTCGATAAACGTCCCCGTAATTTCGTAGTCCTATAAGCCTAAAGGTGGATAAATAATTGGACAAACCATGGAGGGGACGGGTTTTGACTGGAGTGAAATGGGAGTTTTTTTAATTCTAAATGTGAAACTCGATCCGAGAATACCTCGCTAAACTAAGGTTGCAGCAAGAGATGATAACAAATTTTTAAGATAGCTTGATGGTTTTAATTGGCGGGGTTTTTAATTTAAACAATTTACCGACTATTTTCCCTAAAAAATCCTCAAAATTATTTTTAAAAAATTCTTAAAGGTAACTTCGACTGATAATTCGAATACGTCTACAACTCAACAACAACAACCGCCACAACCATCAACAACAACAGCTCCTACAAATTCGAGTAGTTTAACGTCGACAGCTGTTTCTTTTTTACAAAAAGGTTTTTTTAATTTTGAAAAGAATTTTTAAAAATTATTTTTTAATAGCTGTCAACACGGTTTCTGGAACTTTTGGCAATACAAAATCTGATGTACCTTGCAATAAACCTACTCTTCAAAGTTTGTTTTCTTTAATTTCTGGGGCTGTTTAAAGATGGAGGGGGGAGGTATTCCAGTTTTTTTGACTAAATGAAAAGGAATGGTGAAAAATAAGAAAAAAATTAGGAGGGTTCCCCCTATCTACCACCTCTCTTCTATTTGTATTTTAATAAACTCCATATTTTTTTTACTCCATCACAGAACCTATAACGTTGGTAAAAAAATTTTTTTTTTGAATTTTAAACTATGATTCGATTCAGTTTAACGAAAAGCATTGAATCTTAACTTAATAAAATTTTATCCGAGGTTATAGGGTAATATTGAAGAGTATAGACCCCATTTTTTCCTCTCTATTTTCCCCCCTATATTTTTACAAAATGGTCAGACTTTTTTCTTCCTTCCTTTCAATTTGCTTTCTAATTTTTGCCTACAATCAAACAAAAAGGATTATTTTTTGGTATTTTATTTCCCTTTTTAATAGAGAAAATGAGTCTTCTCAAAACTCATACTTGTTAAATACCAAAAAAACGGAACGGGCCAGTTGAGCGTGGCCGGTTGAGCGTCAGCCGAATTTGACCGGCTATAACTTTTTTAAGCTTGATCAAATCCGAATAAATTTTATATCATTCGAAAGCCCTCGATGAGTCCAATCTTTTTTCCAATTTGATGGATCAAGTCTGATCGCTACTTTAAAAGTTACAAGTCGATAAGAGTGAAAAACAACGATTTTCTGCACTTATCGAATTGTAACTTTTTAAATAGCGATCAGACTTGATCCATCAAATTGGAAAAAAGATAGCGTTTATCGAGGGCTTTCGAATGATATATGATTCATTCGTATTGGATCAAGCAGCAAAAAGTTATAGCCGTTCAAAGGTCGGCTCACGCTCAACCGGCCACGCTCAACTGACCCCAACCGCCAAAAAAATAATCCTTTTTCTTTGATTGTAGGCAAAAATTAGAAAGCAAATTGGATGGAAGGAAGAAAAAAGTCTGACCATTTTGTAAAAATATAGGGGGGAAATAGAGAGGAAAAAATGGGGTCTATACTCTTCAATATTACCGGTTATAGACCTTGCGACAATT
>RCFN01005296.1:0-12161 GCA_003693605.1 Meloidogyne floridensis | reverse complement strand
TCAATGACTTAAACTTTCCGAAAATAAATATAGTAAAACAACATTGTATTATTTCTAGCTATAAAATAAATCCGGAAAATTATTTAAACTTTTTCCATAAATACGTTCCGGAGAAAATTAGTAAATTACAACTTTCCAGATTTAAAAATTAGTGAAATTATATTCCGGAAAGAAATATTAAATCTTCCGGAAAGTATAAGTCTGTTTAGGTAAAGACCGCTTAGAAATATTTTTTTCCGGACCAGAGATATGATTTTTTGAAAATGGCATTTTTCGCCTATTTTTGCAAAACATTCAATTTTTAAGCGAATAATGCCATTTTCAAAAAAGCATATCTCTGGTCCGGATAAAGATATTTCTAAGCGGTTTTTTGGTAAATACTCACAAAAATATGCTTTATCAAATGGGTTTGAAATGGGGAAAAAAGAGCCATGGCTTTCTTTTTACGAGGATATAGGATTTGGTATATCCGGTAGATCCGGATTATCTCGGCCGATTTTCATTTTCATGAAAAATGCATAAACATGTCAATTGAGATACGAATAGAACTCTCAATTGCTATATAGAGCGTATTTTTTGACTGAGAAAATAGTTATTTCGATGACTGTATATTCCGGAAATTATACAACATTCCGGAATTAATATATATTAAACTTTTTCTTCTTTAATTTCAGACAGTTAATAGTAAAAATGTTCCAAACAGCAAAAAATACATTAACACAAAAATATTCTCAATTTTTTCACAGCACAACAAAAACAAAAAAATTAAGAAAAAGAATTAATAAAAAAACAAATAGGCAAAGTGGCAAAACAATTTTATTTGAAACATTTTTTATTCTTTTCGCAACAATTATAGTAAGCGAATCGGCAACCTTTCAAAGGGTACATCATTATATTGAACGGCGCAGCCAAAAAATTGAAGGAACAAATTTAAATTTGGGGAAAATTATTTTTTCTGAAGAAGAAAATTCGGAGGATGAAGCAGAACAGGAAAATAATAAGGAAAGTATTGAAATTATTGAGACTTGCGATATTTACGAGAATGAACAGTTACATGGTTAGTTAATTAAATACAGTCGATCTCATTAGTGTCGCCTTTCGAATTAGAAATCCGATAGTAGAGAGGGGAGTGACTTAAAAGTGCGGCAAATATGTCGACTTAGCTCTAGCCGTATAGACTTTAAACCCCCTCCAAGGCCATACCGTAACTAATAGTTTCCTAGAGGATGAGGGGGGAGGTTGTCTAATATCCGGATGGTACTACATATATACAATAATCACTACTCTAACCCAAATCCTTTCAAAAGCCCCCTCCAAAGCCATACCGTCAAGACCAAATATGACTAGAAGTTTTGTAGAGGATGAGGGTGGAGGTACTATATCCAATGATCACCACTCTAATCTAAATTTTAGTATTATTCTAAAAAATATTTTTTAGCATTAATGGATCGAATATGCGAACTTTGCCATGACATGTACAGTCATCAAAGGCCGAATATGAGAGCTGATTGCAGGTATAATTTAATTTGTTAAAAAATTAAAAAAAGTATTTATATTTAAAATTAGATCTGGATGTTTTCGAAATGAGGATTTTAAACGTTGTCTCAGACTTTTTCGTCCAATGACCAATTTAATTGACAACAAAAGTCGGAAAAGTCGAAGCATTAAATGACTGAGGGAATCAACGTTTATCTCTCTTAAATATTTAGGCTCTTGTTTGTTTATTCGTTCAATGACACATTTATGCGTCCAATCAAGATAACCTGGGAGTTGGATAGATATATATTTACGGCATCCCCTATAACGCGTAAAATATACTGATTGGACGCATACTCTAAACAAGAGCTAATATTTAATTTAAAGAAAGAATCAGAATTTTTTTTCAGAAAATTTAATTTAAAAATGTTGTGAGTATAATCAGAATTAAAAAATGCGTTTATAAGGTTCTCTTCCTTTATGCTCTCTCAAGTCCGCAAAGTCTTCCCTTCTCATTTCTACTTTCTCCTCTCTTATAAATTAAAAAATTGGTATATTTGGTTCTGAAGTCTGTATTCGAGTCGGAAATTGGTTGGATTAAAGTCGTATTCTTCTTGCTCCCATTGTTTGTTTTATCTATGATTGGGAATTTTTTTACTTTTATCTCCATGAGAAGAGAAAAATGGAAGGAAGGAGATAAAGGAAATGTGGAAGAATTAATGCTTTAATTACCTTATTTGCAATACGGGCTATTTGAAAGCATAAAAGATTAGAACCTCCAATTTTTATTTCAAGCTTCTCTATTGTATAATAAAATAATTTTTACGGTCATTTAATCAAATGAAAATCTCAGAAATTTTTTTTAAATTTTAACTATAAATTGTCCAATTCTTTTTTTATTATTTTTCTTTATAAATATCTACTATCAATTCTTATAAAAGATGGATAATTTAATTTTTCTTCAAATACAATAACGCGTTGTCGCTCTTAATCCCACCAAATCAACTTAAATTACGTTTAATCTAGCAAATAGTTAAACAAGTAAAATGACAGTTTATTTGGCATTTTTTAATGAACCTTAGTCAAATATTGTTTTTTCGCTACAGATAAACCTGTGTGTATCCGAGTTTCATTGAAGCTCGGACAGACCCAGAACCTAACAATAGGGTTGTATTAGATTAAAATCTACAAGTAAAACATGGTTATTAAAATGTGATTAACTGAAAACGGTGAGGAGAACCAATCTAATTTTCATATTAAATATAAAAATTCCAATACTCTAACTAATTTATGCAAAATTTAAATAAAAATAGTTAAATATCCCTTCAAAATAAACTGATAAATCTACCAAATTTAAAACATGAATGATGAAGATGGACTTTAAAAAAATGGAAAAGGAAACGAACAGAGCATTGATAAAAGGCATATAAAATTAATATAGTCATACAGTCAAACCTCACTATAAAATACACCAAATACTAAATATACCTCAATTTAATATACGCTTTAAAATTTGGTTGACCATTGAATTAGGAGCTAGCTATATGACCTATTTAAGAATAATTAAGATACGATTTTTCAGCTTTAGAAGGATATCTTAATAAGAGGCTTGACTAGATTTGTTCTATTTTTAAGAAAAATAAATTTATTTAGTATAATGTGTAAATAATAGGATGGTTGTACAGGGTAATATGTACATAATGTTAACAAGGGAACATTCCGAACTGTGTGTGAAAATTCCTAAAAAAAATTTTGTACCACCGTGTAGATTGTAAAATATTGGCCATTTTCGGCTTTATCCCCCTGACCCCCAAATCGAAAGGTTATAGCTGATCAAAGTTTCAGTATTTTGGAGCGGCAGAGTCTCCTTCTTTTTTACATAATAGTAAAGAGAGATTTTCTCCCATTAAAGGAGACAGTTCAGAATGTTCCCCTGTAAGCTTGAAGATAGCTAACTTGTTATGGGTATGAGTAGTGTGGTAAGGAAGAGTACAGTGACACAAAAATTAGGCTCCAATAAGATAATAAAAGAATTTTTCTTAAATGTGAAATATGATACAGCAACCTTAACAAAAAGCTGCTATGGAATTAATCCTTAGTTACCTTTTGAGGAATGATTGGTAATAAAAAAGGATTAATATGTCCGTTTTAACATTTTAAAGTTCAGAAATAAAAATAATGGGTAATATATAAATGATTTTGAAATAAAAATTCAATAAAAAGAAACTAAAAAACAGTTTCAGCAGAGCTACATTGTAGCCTATAATGGTTAAACTCGAATACCTACATCCAACTTATAGCTGACATTTTCAGCCTCAAACATTTTCAGCCTACAATGTTTAACCCCGACTTCGGCAACATCCACGAAGCCGATACTCTCAACCTCAAAAAACTCATTCATATTTTAGTGCTTCCCTTCTCTGCTTATTTAAATTTCCTATGGAATTCAATCACTGATTAAGGAAAAGTATGTAGTTAAAGACTAGCAGTGTTTCATATGAATGAATTTTTTCCCATTTAAATGCCATAGTAAAGAGGTGAAAATTGGTTCTGTTAAGCAAAGAATATTTCACAAAAGTAAAGAAATTGATAAAGAACCCTTTTACTTAAATAATAGATGGTGCGGCAAATTTCCGTTAAATTTCCTTTAACTTGTATCATCTAGCGTATAAATCTTCTCTCAAAGTTTGAGCAAAATTTTTTGCATAAAAATTGGGCTAGATTCAAAGCTATGATTTTGATATGGGAAATGTTTACAACATTCAAATCAGCTCTTCAATCCGATTCGAATGACGCCAAAACGAACCGAGATACGGCTCTCCTAATGATAAATTAAAATAATTTTGGCAAAAATTAAATTTTTGGGTGAGATCTTCAGAAATCAAATTATGAGTCATTTCGATGCGCTTGATCCAGATAAACCGTTTGGTATGTTTTTAGATGTTCGGTCGGTTTATATTAATTATCTGTGAGCAAATATATTAATTATCATTTCTCAGTCTTGGGACTAAAATAAAAAAATAATTGTCAATTTCTGTGGGTATGAAGCGAGATATGGACAAAGCAAAAGTGGCGATTTGCCGCACCCTGGAATACCAACTTAGAGGAAGGATATGTATTTGTTGTATACATTCAGAAATAAAGAAATAAGGTAATTTTGAACTTTTGTATTTCACATTTTCATCCCCTTATATGCTTCACTTTATATGCTTTGAAAACTAAGGAAAATAAAGCAGTGGATAATTTTGATTTTAAAAAGCGGAAGGCAGGGGAAATCTGAGTGGAAGAAAACCTAATCTCCCCAAATTCCCAATATCATTCTATACACCTAAATTGGAGATATTGGATTTTTATCACAATTATGACATTCCTCCTAACAGATTTAAAACCGTATTCACCATTTCAGCGCATAAGGCAAAATGTCTAAAAATGTTAAAGAATAGGAAGCCCCTGCAGCAACTACATTAGTGGTGTATTTTTGGCAGTAAAGGCCTATAGTCGGCATACGGATGGGCGGAAACGGAAGAGGCCTTTGCAACGCTTTTGCAATTATAACGTTGACAACTACATCTATTTGCGAATGATTCACTTTATTCCCTTAAAATCCTTTGTAGGAATAGAAATCAGACTATGGTACATACGCATTTTCATAAAAGCAGAGGTACTTATCGCCATAAAATAAGTTATAGTTTAACTGGCACAATTGTTTGGAAATACGAATGCGTCAAAGTTCAAATAACCGAAAATAATGGGTAATATAATAAAAGATTTAGAAATGCTTAACATAAATCAACCTCACCATTTAGAAGTAATGAATACCAATAAAAACCGCACCTACAACCCATGCAACAAAAACTCCAATTGTCCAAAATGCAATAATAAGACCGCCACATTCAACCCATTCAATTTCAAAAACATTACGCTTTTTCCGCAATTTCTGATCGCCATTTTTAAGGCTTTTAAAGCATTCGTTTTCTTTCACAGAGAACAGTGAATTTTCGTGATCGTCTTTATGAAAACTAATAAAAAATGAATTTGGGCATGTTCCTGCATTCAATTGACATTCTAAAATTTTTTTTTAATTTTTTGATCGATGTTTGGAAATTTTTAATGTATTTTTAGGTTATCCCCTGACGTTTTTCCTCATGTTTTTATCAAAAATATGTATGCTTACAAATGGTCAAAGATGCATAGACCTTTCAAAGATTTTAGAAAACTGGGGACTTTCCACAAAGCAAGAAAATAGTCAAAACAAATTAGTGTAAATTAAGTGAAATAAGAAATGAAAAGCGGTAAAGGAAGTCAAAGTAGGCAAAATGAAGCAACAATTATTTTTGCCTTATATTTTTGAAGAACTTAGACTTAATTTAGTAGGTGCTTTAATACTTTTCAAGATCTTTCACCGTTCTACCATTAAAGCCATAATTTATTATTAAATAAATGCCCACCTTCCTGTGTTTCTTTAACATTACGACGGTAACGATTTTGATGAACAGGATAACCCCAAACAACTTCTCCCATTTCAACATCGGCACGATTAGGATTACTTGGTTGCGGTTGAAATTGTGTATGTTGAGGGATATTGGGAGAGTTTTGTCTTCTATGGAAGAATTCTGGCATTTGCATTTCAGGCAAATGCATTTCTGATAAATGAATAGCTGGCACTGGACAGTGAGGATCCCATGCAGACACAACGTTTAAAACAAGTAATGAAGATCCTAACCACAACGCACCTCCTCCGATCAAATACCAACCAATGTAATTCCAAACATTGCTGGTCCTAACTGAATAGCGTCTGTCATGGTATAGAAAGACTGGGTCCTCCCGCTTAGTACGGAGCAATGTTGTTGATTCTTGAGTAGAAAGTGTCTGAAATTTTTGAATGATGATGCTTTATTGTTTATAAATTTTTAAAAAGATAAGTTTAGCTGCTAAACGATATCTCCAGCTTAAGATATACCTTTTTGCAAGGAACCTAATTACAAGATATATCTTGATATAAGCTCTTATACATGGGAGCAGGTCACTTTGACGCAGCCCAATTTGACGCACGCCCACTTTGACGCGCTCCCACTTTGACGCAGCCCAATTTGACGCACGCCCACTTTGACGCGCTCCCACTTTGACGCGCTCCCATTGATGGAATACAATAAAAATACAGGGGCAGGTAAAAAAATATAAAAGGACAAAATATATTTATATAAAAATAATTTATTTTAATCAATATTAAAATTATGTGAGATCCTCAGGCGTGAAAAATAAAAAAAAATCTAATAAGATTAAAAAGGATTAAGAGGGATACTGGGGGTTCTGAAGGATTAACTTTAAAATGAAAGGGCTCAGAAGATATCATCATGATATCATCAAGAAGATATCGTTAGATTTGGAGAGATATGAGGGGATTTTAAAAGATTAATGTAAATATCATTGTGGACTTGGGGGGATTTGAGGTAAATCAAGGGATTTTTGGGGATTAGGAGGAACATCAAGTGATATCCCTCTTAATCTCTCGGTCGCGACTCTCGACTCTTTATACTAGATAAGCTGCGTCAAAGTGGGCTGCGTCAAAGTGGGGTGTACCGAATTAAATCTGATTCACCTGCAATTTTGAAATAGCACAGCTTCTAATATCAGTCCACTCAACATTTTCCTTCTCTTTCGCATTCTTTTTAAATGAATTTATTGTTTCTTTAAGCGCTTTACCGATTTCTTCAGAAAAACTATCAGAATCTAAACTGAAATCATCCTCCTCCTTCTTCTCTTCTTGTATACTCTCTTTTTTTGCTTCAATTTGTTTCAGCATTTTCTCTAAATCTTTAGGTTTCGCATCTTTCAAGTTAAGAATCTTCACTAAAATTTCAATTTCTTTCATTAATTCACCAAAATCTTTTTTAATTTCCTTCCACGTTTTGCCATCACTTAATTCTTTCTGAAAATTGCCAATTACTTTTAGAATTTTTCCTTTCAATTTGTTTCCACGTATTTTCTCATGATAATATAGTTGAACAAACATATTTTCAATCGGTGTTTTTCTCAATACAAAAGAACGGAAGAATTCCACAATCGAATTAAGTTGGCCATAAACTTTTTGAAATACTCCATTTCTGCTGTTGGTCGCCTTCTTTCCAATCCAATCAAATGGACTTGTAACATAATTAAAAATTTTCTCAATTATGCGTTCGGCTAGCGTCCCATTCCCTCCATTTCCAGGAAGTTGAACAGCTCGAAAGTCAAAGTAACTAGGTATGAATTGGTCACTTGAATCACCACTCACTGTAATTATAAGTTTTCATTTTACTTTTTTCCTATACAAATTATAGGAAAACCCCATTTAAGACTTAATTTAATTTTTATAAATTTTATTTCGAAATTGACACCAGAGTTGTTTCAAAACAAAAAAATCTTCGAAAGTCAAAATCGAAAAAAAAATTTAAAAAATTGAAAAATAATTTCCAACTTTTTGGCGAGTATGCTAGCGCTGTTGTCCTCTTACTGCAGACACTCAGAATTAGGGCATGTTGGCGTATCCTAGGAAATCTCAGGAGCCGTACTAAATCATGAGCAATACCAAAGATTTCGGATATCCGGATCCGGAACCAAAATTTTATTATAATACATAATAAATATTGTCCAATCCGGATAGATTCTCCGGAATAATTTAATTGAAGATGGCTAATACTATTCGTGGGATCAATGGATTTATAGCGTTATAACATACATTTAAAATCTAAATTCCACATAATTTTGCTCATTTCTTCCAAAAGTTGTGAAGCAAACTCTTTTTTGTTATACCCAAGCTTTTGTAAAATCATTCCATTACATTTCTCAAATAAATCCCCAGACAATTCCTTCAAAGAATTCTCAATCAAAACAAAATTATTTTCGATTGAATTAATTTTGTTCATTTCTTCTTCAGAAGTGTTTAATTTAATACTGTTTAGATTTTCATAAATATTTTCCTCCTCTTTTTCATTTTCTTTCATTACAATCTGCTTTAATGTTAAAGCTAGAGCATAATATTTTGCTTGAATTAAAGGCTCAAAGACTTGGATGAGTCCTTTTTGTAATGTTTCATTTTCTTGAACGACCGAGCTTTGTTTAATTAAGCTTGTAAAGGAGAAGCTTTTCTTTGTTTTCAGTCTGTTTTGAAATTTAATGAAAATTTAAAAGCAGCGAGTGAACATACATAGTACATAAAATCGCTAATAAACATTCGAGCAATTATTTAAACATTTAGAAAATTTCAAGACTGAAGCAAAGTCCAAAGAAACCGTTACTGATAAGGACCCAAATCCACACTCAAATCCTTTGATATGCCTCCAAACTCCTTGATATCCTCATTAATCCCTTTATCCCTTCAAGTCTAAAGTACAGCCAATTTTCAATGGAATTTTGGCACGAAAAAGACTCGATGCCCGACTCGATAAAAATGAAGCCAGAAAAAGATTCGGTCGGGCCGGCCCGATAAAAATAAAGCTGAAAAAATGACACGAATGTCGATCTGACTCGCAACCCTATTCAACAGGTTATGCAAACATACCCCAGGCGGACTATTTTTTCAAGTTTAATATTGTAAATTTAACTTTATTTCCAAAGGGCTTACTTGTCGAAACTCGAATAAATATCATCAACAATCTTCTCATTTATTGTTTCAAGAATATGTATGATAAAGGAACCCTTTAAAGCATCAAACAATTTCGATTTAATTTCTATTCCCCCGTTATTTTCCATAATTTTTATTTGAATTTTAGATTTATCCGTTTTTAATATATTTGTAAATATTTCAACATTAGTTCCGTAATTTTGGAGAAAATTGTAGTAATCCATTACTAGCGAAGCATTTCCTAAAAAAATCAAATGAAATAAACTAAAGTGAATTTTGTAATTTAGAAAAAGTTAGCATGATTAATAGGGATGAAAAAATATGCACGGAAAAACACAAAATACAGAAAAAGCCACACCAAAAAATGCACCGATATGCAAATAAGTGCCGAAATATGCAAATATATGCATTAATAACCGGGCTATAAAGTGCTCAGACAAAGTAAATACAGCATTTTTGGGCTTCGCACTTTATGCTTCCCACATCAAACTGCATTTTCATGTTTTTCCCAAATCTATGATTAGCCTGTCCCAGTTTAATGTTAAACAATTCTGGAGCATTTTATGTTAATTCCGATTTTATCGCTCGATTATTTCATTATTCAAGCTGCATAATTAATCAAAAAAGATTAAAATTATGGAAATAGACTGAAGTTTAGGGAATGAAGAAATTTTGACCATTATTTAGCTTGAGAAATGGAAAAAGTGAATGTCGGCATTACCGTTTCTACTCAGAATTAATATTGCTATATTAAGCGCAAAATGGTCAAAAATCATTTAGTTTTGTTAATCTATAACCGTTTAAATATCTAATAAATCTGTCATCTAAAAGCCCTGATAATTCTAGCAAAAATTCGAAAAGTAACAAAACATCACCTATATTTAAAAGCTGTTTGAGGGCGTATTTGAAAACATTGTCATCCATCACAATGTTATTTATCGCTTTAAGAAGTTCATTCTTATCTTTAGGCTCCATTTTATCAGTTATAGATTCTCCATCAACCCGTTTGGATAACATTAATGTGTGTATCAATTCATTTACCACAACATTTTTTTCTGTTTGCGAAGAATTTTTAAAAGTTTCCAATGAACATTTCAATCGAAAAACTAACAAATTGTGTATTTTATCGTTATTCTCCAATAATTCCATGTAGTCACTTAGACTTGGTTTCTCCAAACATTTTTGTCCATTAAATAGAAGCGATTTGACGGGGTTATATACACGCCCCCAAAATGTAGGCTAAATAATTAAAACATTTTATTAAAATTTTATGATTCGGCTATCGGATAATGGACAGCTAACTAGAATTTAAAACGCTCCTGAAATAATGTTACGACAATTGCACATGCGATAAGTTCGGGCGACAAAACGGACGACAATTCCGGATTTGTCAATTGCGGGTTTGTAATTTTTAAAATATTCAGAAATCGTCATAAGTCAGAAAATGATAGCCAGACAAAAAAATAGGATCGAATAACTTATTAAATTTTTAAAAATTTTAAATCCGCAATTGTCAAATCCGGAATTGTCGTCCGTTTTGTCGTCGAACATATCGCATGCGCACCATGTATGGAGCGAATTTTTGCATCCGCAAAAGCCTATCCGCAGTTGTGGTACAATGAGTTCCAAACTTTACCTGATCAAAGCTAGGTTTTTCACTACAATTCTGATCAAAGCGACAATTCAAAAACTGTCCAAGTTTGCTTTTATCAAAAATTTCTTGCTTCATTGAAAATTTATCGAAATTAACTTTGTTTCCATTAAAGTCTATTTTAACTAGATTAAATTTCGGATTAAGCACATTCATTATCTTCAACGCCAAAATCAATTCCTCCGCCTTCTGTGTGCATATAATCTCTAATAATGTATGTACATCATTCGTCTTTAAAGCTTCCCGCAGTTTATCTGACAAATACAACGGTTTGGTAAGCATTAAAGAATGAAGAAGATTTTTGTAATTTTCAGAGATTGTCAAAGGTTTTGAACTTTTGTCCATCTGAAAAAGTCCTTTAAATTGAGTATTCTCGCTTCCTGAATTTTGATTATCTCCTGCTTTCTTCTGCTTTGTTTTAGAACTTTTATGGGTAGGGATGAAAAATCCACCAACACATTTAATATAATCCAATAAGGGAGATTGAGCTGCATCAGTCGCTTCCTTCCTTGATTTACTTTTAATCACCTTCTAAAATATAAAAATATTTAACAGATATTAAACCACAAATTAGGAATCTCGACTTCTGAACTGAAACCACAACCGACGATTTTATGGCTTGGCAAGTAGCTTGATTCGTTATGACCAACTTAAAACTGTTTTTATGCTGCTACGGAGTGTAGGCAGGGTATGGTTTTTGCTACACTAAGTCCGTGCTTCGCTGCGGTTGGATGGCAAAAATTTTTGAGCTGCGCCGTTATAGTCTGCTTTGCTAGATCAGCTCTGCTTTACTAGATCCTTCCTAACAAAGTTTTTTTGAGTAAACTTTTAAAAATGGAAAGAAACTTTCCCAAATGTAAATTGCTGCCACAGTACACAGAACCAAAAACTATAATCAGAAATTTTTTAAAAATAAAGTAAATACCCTAATTGGATCCTCAATTTCCAATTTATCTTCTCGTTTATCCTTGTTGCAAAAATCAAAAATTCCTTTAAAACGGGCCAATTCATCGTATTGAATCATTTCTGTCAAAAAGTTATTGATACATTTCTCCGGATCAGCACATTTTTTGGCCGTGTTTAAATGTTCAGAAATTTGTTGGGTTATGTTTGAATCGGCTTCCTCAATGTTGGAAGAAATTTCATTTTCAATATCACACAAAAGTTGTTTTGTGTATAAAAGTAAAACTAATCCAATTAGGAATAGTCTTTTAAACATTTTTAGAATGACAAGCTTTAATTAGTAATCGAATAAATTAGCTGTTTTATATTTCACTATTCTATAGACAAATGCCTGATCCTAGACGTTTAAGCCAGGTTTTTAATCCTTCATATTTCTTTAAAAATTCATACATTTTGAGCCACGATCAAGGCGTTTAAGGAATGGTGAATAGGGCAGCCTTTGAATGCATGAATTCTTACAGAAATAGG
>RCFN01005295.1:0-10814 GCA_003693605.1 Meloidogyne floridensis | reverse complement strand
AAGAAGAAATTGGGGGAATTGAAGCGAGAATTTCGTACATGTACTAAAATATATGTGGTAATTTAATATTATTTTTTAAAAAATGCCTTTCTGTTTTGTTTAAAATAAATTTTTTTTTTAATTTTCCTCAAAAAATGTAGAAAATTTAACTCAAAATATTTTTAAATAATTTTTTTTAATTTAAATAGTTTATTAAAATTATTTTTGCGTTGAATGAACACAGAAATATTTGTAGAATTTTCAACTATTTCCTAAAGAAATTTCAAAAATTTTTAAGAGTGGAATTGGAGTCATTGAGAAAAGCTCGATAAAAATCGAGCTAATGAAATATTTTCTAAAATCTTTTGGGCAGTGCCCACTAGCGTCTATAAATCTCCTATAAAAATTTCAGATTAATTAGACAACCGGAACCCTGGAAATCTTGAAAAAAATTAGGTAGAGTTTTAATTTCTTAACACACCATAATTAAAAAAAACTTTTTTTTGAAGATAAAATACTTTTAAATATAAATATTACAATATTCATAAATAAATTTTTATTTTATTCAAACTTCCATAAATTCCTCCATATAAAACTTTTTTTTCATTTTAATATTTTTTTTTCTCATCAATTTAAGTGTTCCTTTACTACCCCCAACAAAAAATAATATAATATTTTTCCCTATTAAGCGGAAAAATTCAATTTAAATTTAATTCTGGCAATTGCTTTACCCCCTTTTTATTGCTCATTCTCTTTTCTTTTTTTAAATTTATTACTTGTCATCCTTAGAAAAAAGGATCTATTTCTGTCCTTTTTATGAATTAATGCTTGAATAAATTTATTTGATATAAAATATTAATAAATTGTTTATTAAAAAGAATTTTTTTTATTTTTGATTAACCACGTTTTATATAAACCTACATTTATTAATAATAAATACAAGAACATTTTATATATTTTACCTATTTTATTGCTTGTAAAAATTTTTGAGAGCCACCATTAATCAGTAATCGGTTCTATAAGATGTCCACAATCGGTATTGAATTAGTGGGAAAAAATTAAATCCACTGTTGGGATTGAATCAAACACTGGGTTGGAACCAGGGCTGGACGCAATTAGAAAAAATTTCCACAGCGGCAATCCGCAGTCCGCAATCGCGTCCAGCCTCGGTTGGAACTCTGACGTTCGCAACTTCTGATTCCTTCAGCATTTCTGACCCACCTTTAGATCGAAGAAAGAGACGTCTAAGAGAGATAAAATATATCGAGATTTGTTTGTAATATTCTTTTAAATGAAATTAATTGCCTTTATTTATTTAAATTATTTAAGATCCATCTTATTTTAACTATTTTTTAATCAAATAATTATAAATTTGTTAATTATTAAAAAAAATTCTTTCAATCAAAAATGAGTGGATATTTACAACAACAAAATCAAAATAACACCCAACAACCTAAATCCTGTGAAAGAATTGTTCAAGGAGTAGCTAAACTAAGTACATTTAAAATCCCCTCCACCCATTTAAAAAGGTTTTTTAAAAAAACATTTCTAAATTAAATATTAAAGATGTTCGGAGGGAGCACTTCCTTTAAATGAACAAACAATAATTGGTAGTGGGGGGCAACCAAAAATTTTGGTAAATGGAAATATTAATGGAAAAGTTGTTACAAAAGAGAATAATGAAGGTAAATAATTTTTGTTTCCCTAAAATTAGGCTAAAAAATTGGTGGTAGTGGGGGTCAACCAAAAATTTTGGTAAATGTCAAAGTCTTCTTTAGCCTCAAAATATTTAAAATTATTCTATAGAAAAAATAAAAAGAATTTTATTTCCTACATAAAATTTTATATTTTTTTTGTCTCTTTTCAATTTAATTTATTAGAAAAAATTAAGTAGAATGTAACAGTTGTTTATTAGTTTATTTTGTGATTTTTAAGATCAAAAATTATATTCTTATTTAAATTGTAATTAAATAAATAATCTATCCGTCTAGATTTATAAAAAGACTAAAAATAATTTGTAAAATTATTTTATTAAAAATTAACATTAGACACAGGATAACATACTAAAATCAAGCATAACCGTAAATCGACCGACAAAACCCCCGATTTTATCAGAGAAAATAAATTTTATTAAATAAATTTCCTTAAATTAAAGCTGTCATTTAACTAAAAATCGGTATTTAATCAAAAATCAAATAGGAAAACTTGGGCCCATAAATAGGCCTATCCAAAAACCGAATTAATTAACAACATATTATGACCACTTCTAAATACTAAATATTTACATTATTTTTAGTAGATAATTGGCCTTCAGTTAATTTATCTCCCTCAACTAATTGTTTACGTGTTAGTTCAAGTGGTGTTGATATAAGTAATTCTAGTAGTGGATTTAACGAGAATTGTGGTGGAAAACGTTTATATTCACTTGATTCTTCAACTTCAAATAATAATATGTCTGGGGGACGTTCAGAATTAAATAATTTAAAAAATCAACAACAATTTTTAAGTAAAAAATTTTTTATTTCTAAAATTAATGTTCTGTCAAATCTCTCTATAAGACCATATTCTAGTTTTGACCTCAGATCGACACAGCTTTGGTCTCACAACCTCGGTCAAGGGTCTAAATCTGTCCCTCTACTCTACTATAAAATACACCCAATACCAGACAAACATTTTCTAAAGATATTGACCTCGGTAAGGCTTAGCTTTGATTGGCTAATTGCCAAATCTATATCCTTCTTCATTATAAGAATCGTCCAGCCCTAACGGTGTATTTAATACTGAACTTAATTTATTTTTTTCAATTCTAAAATAATATTTTTAATTTTAAAGTTTCTGACACAACAGAACTTAGACTTAAAAGGGATAGAAAATGGTGGAACAGAACAGCAGCTTCTTATTGTTTCCTTTTTATTTCAATTATTTTAAGTTTATCTGTGGTAAATTTTAAATTATTTATTTAAATTTAAAAATTATTATTCGGTAAAGGTAATTGGGGTTTGTTTATTTTTACATTCATTTATTCCAAAAGATTATTATAACAAAAATATTATTAAAATTAATGAAAATAAAACCATAAATTCAACAAATAATTCTTTAAATAATGAAATAAAATCGTTAAAGGTTCAAAATTTATTTTTTTTTAATTTTTAAAAATAAAAAATTTAGACTTTTGTTGAATCAATTTTAATATTATAAAAAAGAAAAAGATGAAAGTAAGTAAATATTTTAATTTAATATTCTTCAATCATAGAGATCGAGCCGGGCCTGGACCAAGGCCTTGGTTTTTCCTGTATCCAGAGTCGAGGCCCAGGCATTTTTTTGACCTTCCTGAGTTTTTCCTGGACTACAAGCCAGGATCCGGCCAAGGTCAATAAATCAAACCCAGAGTCCAGGAACAGGCCCAGGGATATTTTTATTTAAACGAAACTGTAAATATTTATTGTATTTTTTAGAATTAAAATATTTTTTTATTAATTTATATTTAACTGGCAATGTTGAGATCTTTAAATTAAAGTAATTTTTCTGTTAATTTAAAAACTCTTTTTTGCCCCAATTTCAATTAAAGCTGAAGATAAAGAATTTTTATTTCCAAAAATATCAGCTTCTGTTGATCTTCTTTCCCTTACATTATTATTTTTTAATCTAAAATAAATAAATATTTTTAAATATTTTATTTTTTTAAATACCTTCTTCTACCCAAAAGTGAATTTATTCCAAGTATTCCTTTTGTTTGTTTATTAATTAAAGTATTGCTGTACTTAGGGGGAACATTTAATGTTGTTCTATAAATTGTTGTTTGGTGGTGAGGGAAAATAATTTGTTGTTTTTCTTCTTCCAAATGATTATTTATTTCATTTTGAAAAATAAATGGACGATAATTAAATTGTCTCGATGAAAATATGCTTTGAAATTAAAAAATTTTTGGGTTAATTTTTATTTTGAACAAAAAAATTATCGGGCCGATTGGTAATAAATTACCCATATTTTTGTATTAAAAACTTTTATTTAATTCCCACTTATCCTTAAAAATGTATCGTTTTTTCAAACAATTTATGAAAACAATGGTTCATCTGGCAGTATTTAAATCGCTTAAGTGGATATTAAAAATCTTCACGAGGGAGAAGGGGGACAAGGATTACCCTTGTAAGTAATGGCATAGTTTTGATTGATAAACTAATAAGGTAATTTTTAATTATCTAACAAATGATATCTACTAGATTATTTAGACCCTTTGGAAAATATTTATGTAAAAATATTTAAATATTTAATACTTCCACAAATGTTTCACAATTCCAACAACAGCCAATTCACCAGCATGGTTAGCAATCATACGAAGAATAAATAACTTTAAAATATATTTATTCCAATAAATACTTAACAAAAACCCCATCAGATTTTAAAAAATCATCAACAAATTTATCAATTCCATGTTGATTTGGTACTCGAAAAGGGACAAAAGAATGTCCACCTCCCTCAATCAAATAATCTCCCTCTTCTTCAGCAATTCTTGCTCTTTGAGGAAAAGGAGTTGATTGAATATTTGGATTAATAAATTGACAAGAATTTTCGGCTATTTGCATAAAACGTAAAATATAATCAACTTTTGCTGCATGTAATAAAATATTTGTTAGCCAAAATAATGTTGAACAACTTAGTTTATTTTAAAAAAATATTTAAAAATAATTTTGGCATCATTTGAATGCTGCCAGATGCTTTTCTTAAATGTTTTTTTCCTCTTTTAGATAACTCTTTGAGGCTAAAAATTTTTCTTATAAATGATAACTAAGTATTCCAAATAGAGGACAGTCCCTCACGTTGGGTAATTCCTCTTCATGGGCAGTTACTCTCATCTAGTGGCTAATCAAATTAAAAAACGTCTTAAATATAAGTTTACATAATAACGGGTGTTCACTATATAGAGGTCTGACTATAATTTTTAAAATTTATCTTAAAAAATTTACGTTGTAATACACAAAAGAAGGCAATACCAAAGCCAGAAAAATGTAAAAACTTTTTCATTAATTATATTAATTAAAAGAGCACATTGTACTGTATATCTTTTTTAAAAAAATTTATTTTTTAAAATTAATTTTAATATTTACCTATTTAAATTTGCCAAATAACGCACTTCAAAATCGCAAAGAGTTACTCTTGAAAGTTGGACCTTTTTTATTTTTTTGTATTTTTCAAAATTTTTTGAATAATTAATAATAATGAAAACATATACAGCCTAACTACTAGTTTGGGATGGATAATGGGATTAAGAGGGTTAAGTTTGGAATGAGTGTTATCCCTATATCACCTGATATGTCTATATCCCTTCTTAGCTTCTTAATCTCTACAAATCCCTTTATATTACTCTTAATTCCTTCACATCAATCTTACCCTCCGATATCATCTACAAATCCTAATATCACCGATATACTCTCACATACCCCGATCTTATATGGTATTCCAAAATTTAAAAAAAATTTGATATTTGATCAGTTATTTGATTTGCCGTCTGGCCGATCTCTACTAACTACAAAATAATACAATTCACCAAACTAGATACACCTCGATTTAAGGAACATTTTATAAATTTTGTTAGCTACGTAGCTATCTAAACAATACCACCATTTAAGCGTAAGCTCATTATAGGGTAAATTATTTTGGTCCCAAATATTTTATCCAAATAATATACAAGGTTAGACTGTATACTCTTATAAAATTAATATCAGAATTTTAATTTAATTTTAAAATTATGTATTTTTTTACCTTGGAAAGTGACCTGACCTGTATTAAATAAATTTAATAAAATTAAGTCTTATTTATATTTTTTACTTAGTCCAGGCTTTTCCTTCAAATAAATCAGAAATAACTTGAAAACCATAAAATAAATATTCGTCTGATTTTAATGCTGCATTTAAAAGTGAAAATTGTAAAAGAATATTTGCAGTATAAAAACATTTAATAAATAAATATAAACAAGAAATAAGTTGGCCTTTAAGTAATCTTTAAATAATTTAAATTAGAGAAAATTAGAAAAATTAATTAAAAATTCTTTTAAATTAAAATTTTACCTAGTCGGCCTAAATCTAGTGAAAATGGAAGCTGCGGGATGGGGGCAATATTCTGTCTAAATTATAATTACAAAAAATTAATTGAAATTTATTAAAAAATTAATATTTACTCAAGACATAAGAAATACCGTGAAACAGTAATTAATCAAGGGAGGGTAATGAGATTTGAAATTTGAACGTGTTTAAGGCAATTGATGGGCGGGGGTGATCGCTGGCGGGGGTGATTAATAGAAGTTTTTTTTCGAGAATTTTTTTTATTTTTAATAAAATTATTATTCCCTTACTTCTCTCAAATCAATCATTTCAGTAAATGTTAATGCCAATGCATGAAAAACCTTTTCTCGTTCATTTTGGTCCAAAACAGTTCTAGCTCCTTCCGCTGCCGAAATAAGATGGTGGATATTTGTACCTTTTTTTAAAAAAATATAATTTTTCTTCCATCAATTTTAAAATAACCATTTTGCCAATTTAATAATCTCCAAAGAATGCAAGGCAAAGAAAAGGCTAAAGCTTGGGCAATTAAAATAAAAGGGACCTAAAATATATAATTAAAAATAACTAGGTATTTATTTATTTTAAATACCCATTGATAATAGCCTATTTGTTGTCCTAAAAAATTAATTTTCTTTTTAATTTTAAATTTAATTTTATATTTCCACCTTCTCTAGTTTCATGACTGTCAGGAATATGTTCATACATTGGAACCCTTTAAATAATTATCAAATTATTTTTATTTACTAAAATACCAATAAGTATTTTGTATCCAACAAAAAGCCTCAATATATTCTTCCATACTTTCTCTAGAATGAGGATTTACCCAACATTCAATAGGAGAACCTCCAAACTTTATTTAAAAATATTTTTAATTTTTTCCCAAGATTACTTGTTTAGCAGAAACCACCAAACAGGCAATTGCCAGCATAATTGGAGTATAATAATAATTAAGTCTGTCAACAACATCATCGTCCCCTCTAAGTTTTAATGTCGAAATAAAACTTCTTGCCAACGTTGCTTGAAAAAACATGTCTGTAGTTGCCCCAGCGGTAGCTACAGCTGCGGTTCTAGATAAGGGTTCGGTGCCTGTTACTGCTGCACTACAGGAATAAAAACTTGATAGTAATTTTGTTAGCATTGAGTGTTTGGCACATACGAGAGGGAAAAAGAATTTTTTTGTATTTTTTAAAATAATTTATTTAACTGATTTAAATAGATTTTTAAATTCTTTATTTAATTAAATTTTGAAAATAAATTTTAGAAATTCTCATTTGTAGGTATTTTAAAAATATATTAATGAGGTATATTTAAAAATATATCTAGAGGTATATTTAAAAATATACCTCTAGATTTATTTTTGGAAAGATTTAAAAAATATTTTTATTAAAAAATTTCCCTCATTTCACTTTAAAATATTTTTCTTTAAAGTGCCCTGGATTTGATAGCTTTGCTTAAAGTAATTGCTTATGTATTAAAAATAATGAAAAAAAAAAGTAGAAAATGAGTGTTTATTTTAAATAAAAATATATTTTTAGCTTTATTTCTGTCTTTTTTTAGACGGAAGTGAGGAATTAATACAAATACTATATAGAGTATGTAGATGATTTTACCTTGGAAAACACGTTGCTTCCTGAGGGCAAAATTAATGGATATTTAATAAAAAAAAGAGATAAAATAAATATTTGTTTAAATTTAGACAAATTTTAAATAGTTTAATGAAAAAAAATAATTTTTTTTTGTTTATTTTCATTATTTTTTGGGAAAATAACCAATTCAAAAATATTTTTTAAATAAAAGGAGAGGAATGGCACACTTATTTTTTTTGATTAAATTTTCTTATTTTTAGATATAAATTTCTTCTCAAAAAATATTAAAAAAAGGTTTTGGTCATTTATTTTTTGAATTAAAAATTGTTTGTACTAAAATAAAATAAATTTTACAAAAAAACTGTGGGAATATTTTTTGTAAAAAGATTTTTTATTATCAATCTTTTACAAATCCTTAGTATTAATTAATTTTAAATTTAAAAAAATATGAGAAGAATATTTTAAGGATTTTTTATATAAAATACTTTGAGTTAATATTAAATAAAATAAAAATTAATTTTAAATTTTAATTAAATAAAAAAATATATACATATTTCTTTAAATTAAAAATATTTTGTAAAGTCAAACTATGCTTTGAATCTCGCCCAATTCTTTATTTTTAGGTATTTATTAAAATTAAAACCAAAATATGATTTATATAAGTCTGTGTTTAATTTTAGAAAATAAGGAAACAATAAATACATATTTTCATATAGACAAATGATATCATTTTTAACCTTTATTTTTATTTTTCACCTGTTTTATCTCATAAAATTTTAAATTTTTTTATCCGGAAAAGTTTGTTTTTATTCGGAAATTTATAGTTTATTCGCTATAAATTCGTTTGATTATCTAATCTCCGACGTTATTATAGGAGCACTTCGACTTACTAAATCGAACAATAACAGTGTCTAAATTTCTATACTCTAAACGAAGGCCATAGCTTTGCGGATTAAAATATACCTAAATTAATAATTAGGTACAAAATATACCTAATTATACCTAAATGAATAATTAACTTACAGCAAAGAAGCTCTACGCCAAACACTTCCAACTGGCGTATCTGGTGGTGGTGCCATAACAAATAAAATTTTTGGAAGTTTTCAAAATTAGCAATTGGTTGTTTTTATTTAATAAAAAATTCGTGACATAAAAACTTTTTTGAGAGAATAGTTGAGATTTTAAAAAAATAAAAAAGTATTATTTGTGCGTGCTAAGCAACGATTAATCAGAATAATTGAATGAAGTGGAAAATTGTATTAACAAAAAGAAAAAAATATTTTTAGAAAAATTTTGTAGTATTTTTCTATTTTAGTTTCAAAACAATTTTTTTACAAAAAAAATATTTACTTTAATTAATTTTGAAAAAAAAACTAAAAAGAAAAGTAAGGATTTATTTAGATATTTAATTTTGTAAAATTTTAACAAAAAAAAAGTTTTAAAAGAATTTTTTGTTTCATTAAGAAAAATTTCTTGTCTATAAATAAATAGGTATATATTTTTATTTTTAATTAAGTAAATTTTTACGGAAACGTGGGAAAATTAAACTAAAATAAATTAAGTTATATGTACATTATTAATAACCACTTTCAGACATTTACATCCACTTTATAGAAAATTGTTAAATTGAGAAAAATATTTCAAATTGAAGTACAGGTAAACTTGTATTTTAGATATGTAAAACTCTGCTGAAAAACAAACAAAAAAAACACCTTGAACTGAAAACACACACTTAAAATAGAGACCTTAAAAATAAAGATATTTAGCAAGAAAAATTCTATTCAATAATGATTGGTGATATATGTATTTTTTCCTTGGCTAAATAAGCAAGTCACCTACAGAATGTTGTAGTTGCTCCTAGAAGGTTGCCAATTTATTGTAAAGTTATTGGAGTGAGATGAAAGGAGTTCGAGATCGAAAATTTTCAAATAAAAGGAAAGGAATGGCGCACTAATTTTTTATGGTTTAGGTTTTAAAAAAAGAGACTATTTACAAATGAAATGTAAAAAGTCTTTTTATTTGTTTAAGCACAAAAATATGCTAGGTATTTTGAAATTTCGTCAAGAATACTTAAATAATTAAAACACTAAAATAACCAAGTAATTTAAATTGGTTTAGTTGAAGTTGATCGACATGATCCATCCACAGAAACCAAAGTTTTCCCGTTTAAACCTCTCCCAACTCTTACCACCAACAATACTATAAAAGCAGATAAATTATCACCTCATTATCTTAATCTCCTTAATCCAACAAATCTTTTAATTATTTAGGTATTGCTCAATCAGTATGTTCTTCTGTTTGTTTTGGCTGTTTTGGCTTTCAATTTCTTCATCTCTCGCTAATTCTGAAAAACAAGGATATGACAAGGATTCTATTGTAGTTGGATACGGCAACCATTTTGTGCAATTGGAGAATAAAACTGTCATTTTGAATGACAAAAGCTTGATTGCTGATAATATCAATGATGTTTTGGACAGTCAAGTTGAGAAGCATATCGATATGGACAAACCCTATTCTGCATGTATTAGTGATCTGAATAAGGAATATATGTGGGTTTTTAATTAAGTATAGAAGTATTTTGTTAATTTTCAGAATTCTGGAGTATGAACAAAAATGGGTTGAATGGAAAGGATGTTCTGTTGATTTAATTACAGAGAGTGATCACATCGAGTTTACTGTTTTGCTGCTATTGAAGGATTGTATAGAACATGAATATTGCCAAATCGCAAATCGAGAGGGAGGGACTATGTAAGTTGATCTGATAAGGGTGGCAGATCCGGATAAAAAGTCCGGATATCCGAAAATTTCGGTTCGGATATCGGATCCGGATGTCCGAAGATTTCCAACTATCCGCCAACCTTACTAATAAAATTAAAGAGAACATAAATTTCCTTTTTATTTTTTAGTCTGCCTTTTGCTTATGGTTTGGGCTGTGAACAATTCGTTAGGATCAGAAAAAACCAAGGACCTCTTTATGGAGAAGGGTCAACATGTCCAAATAGAGATCAATGTATAAAGTCAGCAGGCTACGATCCCGGCTCGAACCTTAAAAAACCCGATTGCATGCCTTGGACGCCATTGGAGTTTGAATGGAGATGTGTTACTCCACACGATTCACCTTCAAGTTTACTGGCATCTATATTTCCGGGTAAATTCTCTTTTTGTTTAATAAAAGTTTTTCTTAAAATTT
>RCFN01005294.1:0-18965 GCA_003693605.1 Meloidogyne floridensis | reverse complement strand
CTGCACAATGTTATGCTTTTAGTACTCAAGAATGTGGAGGTAATCAAAATCGGTTTGATTCGGTAGAGGAATGTTTGGATGTTTGTAAATTGGAATTTTAAAAGATTTTTTTGGAGGATCTTTTAACAAATTTTATAACAGACGAATCTCGATACAGATGAATTCCTTTAGTACACAAAATCTTAAAATGAGGCAGATCCCTTGAAGGGGAGGGAGTTTTTGAGAAAGTTTTTTTTGAGAGACCCCCCCTCCCTCCAGTTCAAGTCAGCTCCCCATCCTAAAAAAATGGGGAGCTGAAAAATGGGAGTTAGCCACCTTTTAAAAATCCATTGGTGGGGCTTATTAAAGAAGGGGGTTCTAATATAACGAGATTTGAATGTATATTTAATTTTTTAGTATTTCAAATCACCTCATTACTCCCTTAACAAATACAGTATTCTCTCATTAACCAAATCTCTCAAAATTTATCCTCTTATACATACGTAAGCATTAATATTTATTTCTTTTTTAATTTCAATTTTCAATTTAAAAATTAATTTAAAATTAAAAATTCAATGTAAATTTATCAAAAATATTTTAATTAATTTAATAAAATATTTAAACATTTTTTTATCAATTAATTTTAAAAAGTTTTGAAATTAATTTTTGTAGACGGCCAAATTTCATTTCATTTATTTTGCTGGATTCTAAAAAATAATAAAAAATTAATTTTAAATTTAAATTAAATTTACCGGACAAGAATTTTCACAAACATCGGGAAGCTTTACTTTAAGACAACGTTTCTGTTGGGCAAACAAAGTTTGGAGTAATCCAAACAAAATTAGGGCTATCAAAAAATAGCAAATCTAAAAGAGGGAAGACTCTGTTTAATTTAATAAAGGGGCTTACCAAACAATTAAGCTTCATAATTTTATTAAATTTATTAAGGGGAGGATTGATAAAAATTATTTAAAATACAGGTAAATTTAAATAAATATTTGTATGATAAGTGATAAATTTTTGCTTCCTTGTTTTGTTCATTTTGTTTGTTTTGTTAAACACGGGACATGGAGAAGCATAAAGGAAGTGAAAAAAGGAGGGAAACAAACATGAACAATAGGGAATGTTTTGTTTGTTGTTGAAAACAAAAGAGAGGAAGAAGCAGAAAAAAAATGGTTGTAAACAAAGTTGCCCAAAAAAGTTGGAAATTTTCTTGTGATTGAAATAAAATTTTCACAAATTATGATGAGTTACCTAAAGCCTATTCTTTGTTGCTTAAAATAAAATCAAAAAAAATTTTTTATCGAAAAAATGGAGAACACGTCATTTATTTAAATATTTTTATTCTAAATATTTTTAAAAAAAATATTATTTATTTATTTTATCGAAAATAATATTTAGAAGATCCTTTCAATTTTTGCTTAATTTCTCGTTGTTTTATTTTCCCCTTTCAAAAATTGCTTCTAAAAATGGCGTTCACTAGCCTTTGTCCACTGCCACGTAGTTATTGAACCTCCAATTTTACCGTCATCTAAAGGTATTGAACGAGTTGTTGGCCCTTTAATTTTGAGAAATTTTTAAATTTAATCGAAAAAACCTTCAAAATTGACAAGTTTAAGTGCCGGAGTCCAAAAATTGACAGGCTTATAAGGATCTTCTTTGCTGTGGATTTCGTAGTAACGATTAGGCGTGTGTTTTGGTGAATATGCCTTAAAGATTTACTGGATATTGAAGAATAAATTTTAATTTTAAAGTTCATAGAAGATTCATAGACCTCTAGAAAATTCATAGACCTTATTATAAAGTACACCATTGAGGCTAGAACGTGTCTTATAATGAGAGGTATCTCAAATAGTAGGTGACGCTTAGAGGGCTTCTTAATCCTGTGAAACTCGCCTCACCAGGAATGGGATCTCTTCTGTTTCCGTCTTTTTCTATTTTTTTCATCTCCGTTTTCCGCATAAAGGCAATCCCCTATATCCTCCGCCCAGTATCCAATATATTTTTAGGGAAACTTATTTTTAGTGTTGGATGTATCTTATAATAAGGATTATATTTTAATTAATATCAGAACCCTCCTTCAATTTTCCAAAATTTAAAAAAAGTCTAGTTTACCGATTCACTTCTCGGAGTATAACTATTATAGGCCTTTTTGCCATAAATATCGTCTTGCAATCCTTTGTGTAGCTTAATGCTTTCCTCACACAATTTCTTTTCTAATTGGCGACTTGCATTGTTAATGTAATCAACTCGGGAATTGTAATCGTGAATGTTCATTTTTCTGATTTTTTGTTACTAAAAATAAGCTATAATTTATTAAATTAAATTGGAATTATCATTGATAAAAAAATTAATGAAAAGCTATAACTCCAGAACATGGAAAAAATGGGTGAGGATCTCGGCCTCGGTCTCAGTGAGGCCTCAACCTCGCGCAACTATAAAAGGAGATAACTAGGGGTATAACATGACCCCTTAATGATTGTAGTATTTTATAAAATTAATTTTCGAACTTTAAAAAATTTTTAAAAATTCATTCTCATCATTTTCTCACTAAATTTATAATTAAAGAATTTTTATAAAAAATTCAATTTAATTAAAATAAATTTAAAATAGAAAAAATTAAAAATTCAATATATTTTTTGGTCTTAAGAATGACAAATTTAAAATTAAAAAAAATTTTTTTAGTCGAGAACGAAAAAAAAGAGAATGGAAAGAGGTAAACATCAAAAAATTTACACGTTTTAATTCATTTAAAATTTCTAAATTGGGAGAGGAAAAAGAATTGTTAAACAATAGAGGGAAGGTTTTAAAGAGAAAAACAGGTTTTCCTTTTTGTTCTTGAAAATGAATTTAAAAATCGAAGGAAAAAAATAAAAAATTTTAGAAAAAAAAAATTAAAAAAAGGCAAGGTGAGTGTGAACATATAATAAAGGTTAGGGTTGATAAAAAGATTTTTGAGAAATTTTTTAAAAATTTATTAAATTTTTAAATATGAAAAAAATTTAAAAAAAACCTCTATAAAGAGAGTTTACGGTAATTTTAATAATTTAAAAAATTAAAAAATTTTTTTGAAAATTTTTAAAAATTTTTTGGAATGCTTTTCTTAAAATTTATTCAACTTTTTCGATAAAAATTCTTTTTTTTTTATTCTTCTGATCTATAAAAGGAACTATTTTTTAAGACGATATTGCAGTAAAAATTGACGTTCAAGACAAACAAACATATAGAAAAAATAGAAAATCATAAAAAAAATTTTTATTTGGCCCCAAAATAATGTCAACTTTAAGGGTGTGTTATGCCTAAAAATTAATAAAATAAAAGCAAAAATAGCTTTAGCAAAGAAAAAAAATTTAATAAAAAATGGATGAATTGTAATCTATTGTTATCTGAAAAATAAGGGTACGAACGCCTTGGAATTTTTTTTGTGTTTGTATTTGGCTTTAAAAGTAAGCTTATTTTTGGGTAATATTTACCTCTGTAAATAAAAATATTAAAATGTTAATTTTTAAAATATTTTTATATATTTTATTTATTATATGGTTTATTGAAAGGATAGCTTCGATACCTCTAAAAAGAGAAATTAAGGTAATTTTGTGGGATTAATTATTCTTGTATCACCTTGTTAAAGCAGCTATAACTTCTATTAGATACAAGGAGCTGTCGAAGTAGCTTAGGGAAATATTCAGTATTCTCAGACATTGTCGTTCACATAGACTGGCGCAACAGTCAACGGGACCTAAAATACCCTATATCCTGATCCGATATCCTCACAAAAAGATATTGGACTTTTTCGGATCCGAGTCCGCCAACCCTAGTCCCATCCCTGCTTTACCCCCTGAATGAATAGGAGGATTTTTTGGATATTATGAATACTATAGGACATTCTACTCAATAGAAGTAATATGTAGGCGTGTTAAAAAATTGGGTCTAGTCTGAGACGTGTTTTCGAAATTTACTTCGATAGGGGTTCAATCATGTAGACTTCTCCAAGCGCTATAATACTTAAATAAGATAATCCTTTTTTAGCTAGACAACGCTGAACGGATCTCACAAATTTTAAAAGATTTTCGACAACAAATAATTTATCACAATATGTTTAAAATTAAAGAGAAAAAATTCAAATTCTTACAAAAAGACGTTAATAATAAAATTAAAGAAATAATTAAAAAAGAAGAGAATCCCTCACCAACTATAGCCCAAATCAACAGAGGACTTGGCCACAATTTTTATCAAGGAGATATAATTCTCAATCTTAAACAAGCAGAATTTTTATTTTCAAAATTTAATCTTAAAAGGAATAGACGACAAGCAATTAATTCTGTGACTTTTCCAACTTCTCTATGGCTAAATCGGACAGTTCCCTACACTTTTGGAAATTCTATTTGTTATAAAAAATTTTTGAAAATTTTAAATCCTTAAAAATTTAGCAGAGGAAAGGCGCACACGCATTCGACAAGCACTCAGTTTTTGGGCTGATCAGACCTGTCTAAATTTTCGTGAGGAAGAACTTTTTCAAAGGTAGTGAAGGGTTTGGGTAGTTCTGATTGTGAGCTTCTTTGGACGTTGTATCGTTCGGTTTAAATCTAAATAACGACCCGGTTAAATCCTTATGCCTATCGGAAATCGTATTTAATTGTGGAATCCCGATATGAATTTTAGGTCTTGATACCGCCAACCTTCCGTTTAATCTAATTTTCATTAACTTCCGTATTCAAATGGTACTTCCATTGAATATAGAGCGACACCTAACTTACAGACTAAAAACAAAAAATTTAATCTAGCAATCCATCAGAGACTAGATTACAATTTGGAAAAGGTAATGGATGTTCTAGTTATGTTGGGAAACAAGAGGGGGATCAGTATGTCTCTATTGGAGAGGATTGTGATCAGGTAACTGAATAGAATTTTTGATAAATTGACTCTTTAACTTAAAGTTTGGCATTATTACACACGAAGTTGCTCATGCTCTTGGGTTCTTTCATGAGCAATCACGTTGGGATAGAGACCAGTTTGTTAGCGTTAGTCTTGATAATATAAGACATGGATACGAGGATCAGTTCGATAAGGTGAAGGAGCGATTTTGTATTTTATTTTAATTATTCTCATTTCATCTTTTTTCCACATTAAGATATCCTGAAAAATCTTCGGGTATCCGAATCCGAACGAGAATCTGGGATATCAAAAAAATCTGGGATATCTGGAACTCATACTTAATACATAACCACACTCTAGTTCAACTTCTACAACTTTAATTAAAAATTTAATTTAAGGCTGTGATTAAATGAGTAATTACAGTAACCCTTTTATTTATTATGCCTAAAACCTCTCCTTTTTCAAAGGAATCCGAGGAAGAAAATGACAATCAACAAGTACCTTACGATTTGGGTTCAGTAATGCACTATTCAGAATGTGAGTTGATAATTTCGAAATCTCTAAAATGTCAGAATGTTAACTTTGACTTTTTAGACGCTTTTTCTTCTCCCGATGCTCACAATCCAGTGTTATCAGCCAAAGAGCCTTACAATCAAAAAACTATGGGCCAGAGAATTGCTCCCAGCTTTTTAGACGTGCTACTGATGAATAAGCGCTACATGTGTTTGGGTTGTTCGAAAATTAATTTTAAAATTTAAAAAATTTTAAAATAAGCTAGTAACTAATTTTTAATTAAATCAATTTTAAATTCGAGATGACTGCAAAAGTAGAGGTGTAGAATGCAAAAATGGAGGATTTCCAAAGCCAAAAGACTGTAGTCAGTGTATATGCCCTTGGGGGTTTGGAGGCAAGTTTTGTGATGAGAGAGGGTCAAGTGTTGGGTCTAACTCTAATTGTGGAGAGACAATAAAGGTGGGGATATCTTTCTAAAAAGATTTTTTACCAAATAGGGTCTCAGAATTCTCCCTCGGTCTCAGTCAGCCAGAAGTCACTGGTGTGCACCTAGGTCTATTCTGCACCAAAAGCCCAGAACTGACATCCTTTTTAGCTTCCTGTCGGGTTTCCTCGGCCAAGTGTTTCTTGATTTGAGACACAAACTCAGGCCCATCAGGCATAGTATATCCGATCAAGGTCCTGTCCAAAAATTTTAAAAATATCTCGAGTTCTAGCGCCTTTAATTAAATCTATTTAAATAAAAAAAACTAGCTAAATACAAAATAAAAAATAAAAATTTATTAAAATAATCAAAGTATTTTTTCATCATTTACGTTAATTTGGCCATTTAAATTTACTTCACAATTCCAAACCAATGCCTAAAAAAATTATTTTTTTCTAAATTTTAATTAATTAAATACCTCCAATCTATGCCCTATAATTCCATGAGAATCCTGTTTTCCATAAAATTTAGTTTGTAATTTTTGTGTAAGGGTTTGATTTTGGCCCTTAAATTTTAATTTTTGGAATTTTGAATGTCTAGCAAAACCTCTAGAACAAATAAAATATCTTGTCTTCCCCCTCTCCTTGTAGGTTCAATCCCCGCGGTGTCCCAAATTGCTGAGTAACTTCCAATGCCTTGTCCCTTCTCTGGGATAAGATCCAAATCACTTCCAGCTAGGTGTAGACTTCTAAAAAATATTTGAAAAGTTGATAAAAATATAGCTTTAGAATAGACTTACGTAAATTCCTGAGCAGGTTTGCTGCTTAAAACAATCTGGTATTTACTATTTGTTATAAGCTTTATTGTTCTTTGCGAAGTTGGAAATCTCGAACCATCCTGTTTGAACGTAACATTATTTGCTCCATCTTCTACATTTCTAAACTTATTTGTTTGTATCTTTTACAATCTTTGTATTCAAAAAATTTAAAATTGAGGGGATTTTTTAGTCTTTTAGGGATTAGGATATTATCTTAGTTAATGAGCTACTATGGGTATCTAGACATCCAGTGTCCTCTAATTTTATGAAATGTAAATTGAATCATTCAGGATGTCTACGTCCTCGAAGCGACGTTAACTTCAAATGTCGCAGCATGAAGTAGGCTCTTGGCTGTAAATAGGGAAGAGAGGTCTCTCAAAATGTGTCAGAAAGAGAGAGGGTCTGAGTGAGATAACAGATCCAATTGCAATTTTTACTTATAAAATTACCAACATACTTTAAAGAGATTGTTAATTGAAACGTTTTTGAAGTATTCGCTGAATTTTGTTGCTTCCCAACACAGCTAGTAGCAGCTTGTTGAACATCCACAGTCATTTTAATAGATTTTAAATGGGCAAAAAATAGGCAAAAATATTTTTTAAAGCCTTATAGGAATAATGACAGATTTCCGTGGTGGTTTATTTCTGCTCTAGTGCATTCCATTTGTAAATAGGGAGTGTTCCCTTTGGCCATTTCGCAAATTGGCATGCCAGCTGGGGGAAGAGAGAAAAGCAGAAAAAATAATTTAAAAAATGCCTAAACAAGTAGAGAGTATAGGCTTTTTTGAAATAGCTTTAGCTTGTCTAGCTAGATAGCTTTAACAGAGAGAAATATTGACTGCGGCTTGTGTGAAAGTGAAAATTGGAATGGGGATGTTTATTTAGAAACGTGTGGATTTGGAGAGTTTTTTATTGAAAATAAATAATAAAAAAACAATATTTATTATAGTTAGGCGTGAATGAGAGAATCGAGAATTAAGGGAAGGGGATTTGTATCTGAAAATTCCGTAAAATAATAAAAATCTTTTGTTGTGTATTTGCTTTGTTTCAAGACGCCAGTGTTGGGTATGGCTCTGGGAGCTATCCGGAGCCGATTCCGGCCTGAGCTAAGATTATGAAATGCCGGAGACACAAAACGCCAAATACTGGTTCACATCAGTAAATTCCTTTTTGAAAATCCGCTGACCCATTCCCGTTGTTTATATTAACAAGTAATTATATGAAACATGCTCTTGAGTATCTCACACTATAACGGGAGTTGGCTAAAGCTTTGCTTAAAAAGAGAAAAGCTTTGTCCCCCTTTACCCATCTACTAATTAAAAAAATTTTTCTACATTTTTAAGACCTCTTCCGAACAAAACGAATTAACTGGCACGATAGGCAATGATGATTTTACTTCAAGAGAATTTAGTTCTTGTCATTGGCATTTACAAGCACCCCAAGGAAAATTAATAGAATTGGAAGTAGTCAGGCTAGGCTCTCAAACAAGTTGCCACGAAGCTTGTTTTTATGGGAATGTTGAGTTTAAATTGCGTGCTGATTTTACCAGGACGGGGATAAGGTAAGGGAATGATTACCTCGAGGGATTAAAGTCGGACCTCGTTATAAGATACACCCAATACACCTATACCTTTCCAAAATTTGGTTGACCAATGATTGGGCGATGCCCATGTTTTGGTGATACCCTCTATTTAGTAGACACTTCATTATAAGCTCCAATGTTCTAGCCCTAAGGGTGTTCTTATAACAAGCTTCGACTATATTAAAAAATTATCCTCTTCGTTTATTTAACTAAAGAATGTGCTGCCAGTCAGATATACCTCCAACTGGATTGAAGCTTTTATCAGAAACTAATTTGGTTGTTCTGAGTTTATACACTAGGAAAGGCACTCAAACATTTACTCTCCGTCATAGATATATTTAAAATCTTTATAAATTAATTGTTGTATAAAATATTTTCTAACTAATTACTAAGAACTAAGGATAATTAATTAAATTATTATAATGTCGGACGTCACTATATGATACACATCTGCTTCAGAAACCCTATCTAAAGTAAGAGATGCAACTTTCTTTAACTTATATCCAGCTGGATCTTCCTTTGTCCCTAACTAATAATTTCGTCTTAACTGTTGATTGTTTGGGGAACCCACCCGCCATTCTTTGATCAACGAAATCATTAAGAAGTCTTAAAAATAGACGTATATTGGGGTATTTTATAGTGAAATCCGACCTATAAAATTTTCTATAAACTAATAGGTATTTATATCACAATATGATTTGCAACCATTTCCATTTGAACTTGAAAAGAATTTAAAAATGTCTCGTCGTGATTAGCACTCGGATAAACTTTTTCTGCATTTTGTGAAGGGATTTGGCTTGTTATCTTTAATTATTCATTCAATTATGATTTTTAAAAATTAATTATGCTTGCCTTGTTACAAACTGTATAACCAATAATTTGATCTCTTTGACTGTATAGTGAAAAACTGAAAAAAATTTCTTTAAACTTTGGCATGAGAGACTCCAGATTTGAGGGAGGTTGACGGATACGGATATCAGATCAGGAAATTTTCGATTCTGATATCGGATACGGATATCCATGGATTTTCCAGAATCCGTCAAACATAATCAGAGGCCCTCAAAAAAAATTTTGGTCCTCGAATTTAGATTTCTCACGATTTTTTGCGCTACAGGAATGACTTCAATTTTCTAAAAATTTTTCCAAAATTTACCGATATTTCCCTTCATATCCTTGTTGTCTATTTATATCCTGAAGAAAAGCACTTTCAGTAGATGGACAAAATCCAGAAGAATAAAGGCCTGTTTGACCATTACATATGGGCAATAGAGCTAAAGCACATCCGGGAAGGGAGAATGAGCCAAGTTGGAGGGATATTCCGTGATTGGGGCCGGCAACACCGACATATGTGTCGACAAATTTTGTGAGGCTTTTTGGAAGAAAATTTGAAATTTTTTGAAAATTTTCAAAAAAAATTTTTCAACTCACGGTGCTCCCAAATCCTCTCCAGTATCAACACATCTACCTCCTAAAATAGCCTTTCTTGATACAGGCACTCCCAATGAATAGCCAATAACATCAACTTTAGTTTTAATTTTTTAAATTTTAAAAATTAATTTTAATACACCTTGTTTCCCTGTATAAAGCCGAATAGCCACAATTAGAGCTCGTACCTTTTAAAAAATTTTTAATAAAATTTTAAAAAATATTTAGACAATTTAAATTGAATTAAACATTGTTCAAAAAATTTAAAAAAATATTTGACCTCGGCCAGACTCGAACTGGCGACCTTCAGTGTGTTAGACTGACGTGATAACCAACTACACCACGAGGCCATCTTATTAGTGTTATTTATTTTTTTGTTTTTAATTAAATGAGGATGCACCAACACCTCTTTATCGAACCTCAGTCTCTTTTAAGGCTTATAACTCGGCTTGTAAATCACGTATCGCGACAAATTTTTTATCATCGGACGTATTTTTTCGAGCTGTATTTTTTGGTACCAAAATTAGCTTTTTAAGAAATTTTTACATTAAGTTATGGCTCCGGGAATGCCTGGACTTACGCTTGACTGGCTGCTCCGTCTAACTCAACTTATACTCCGATTTTATTTATTTCCAAAATTATAAAATTATTCCCCTACCAATTTGACATATTGGCATTTCATTGAATACTGGGCCCATCTGGATTAATAATTTTTTAAATTTATTTTTCAAAATTACTGTAAAGGATTTCCTTCATCCCCATTAGCATAAGTTGTTCCGTAAAGCTCCGCGAATGAATAACCCTGTTGGCTTAATATAGTTTATCAATGATAATTTAAAGAAAAATCTAAACTGGAAATAATCTGCTGCATTTTTCATTTTGTCCCATGCTCGATTAGAGACACCTTTAGAAAATCACGAGAAAATATTTAATCATTCCACTAACCATGCACAAAAATAACGGGTTGATGACGTATTGGTTCGCTTGGTTCGTTTTTTCCTCCAAACGAGCCCGCATGGCCTAGGTCCTTTCTATAAATAATTTTTATAACCCTTTCATCGGGGATCTCCAGTTATACCCCTAATTTCTTGTTGTGGATATCCCCTCAGGCAATTCTAGAGTGGAATGTTATCCTAAATCAAGTATAACCTAACACACAACAGTTATGCCTTTATAGACTTAGTTCGGACAATGACACCTAATCAGGATTCGATCGTATATTGAATTTCGAGTTAACTGTCCAATATTTTCTGAAAATAAATTAATCTAAGAACCTCTCCAAATGTGCCCTAACATCCTCTCCATAATACTCCGAAAGCCACTTGGCAAAATCCGGACTAAATTCAGCTTTAGTCAGTGAAGATAAAATTAAAATAATATAAATAAATTTAAAGAAATTTGGGGATAATTTAAATAAAAAATATTTTTTGTAATTTATTTGAGTGTCTTTCATAGGAAAAAGTGAAAAATGAAACGAGAAAATTTTTTTATTTATTTTTGTGGTTTTGCGACAGGATATTTTTTATTTTATTTTTATTTTGGAAGGGAGATTAACGAGGAATTTATTTGACCATCAATATATATCTCTTCTATATAGCTACTTTCCCTTTCTCATCTTTTCGCCACATTTTTTATTATTTTTTTGGATATAGAAAATTGATTATCTCCTTAAGAGATACGTCTAAAATATAGAAAATTGTCCAGATAAAAAATTGGGAGAAAAATGTTCAGAAACATAAAGGCATTATTGCTTATTAGGGCTATAATGTGCCTCATTATGGCTATAATGTGCTCATTATGGCTCCTTATATGGCTATGGTTATATGGCCTATAGAGCTCATTATTTGGCTCATTATGGCTCTGCTCCTTCTCCGAAGAAGCTCTGCTTACACTTCGAAGTTTCAAAGGAGCTCTGTTCCTATGTGCAGTTTACAGTAAAAATTGCTGTTGCTTGGAATAAAGTTACTTGATACTCAACGATCAGCGCTTGACAATGATCCATCTTAATCAAATCCTTACTCACTGGTAATCACCAAAAAAATTTTTCTGAATTAATGGCTTGTTTAAATTTTAATTTTTTTCCAATTTAAATTCAAACATCATTCATTCTTTTTGTTTTATGATCTGTTTTTGAAATTAACAGGTCTTGACAATTTTTTATTTCTGAGAAATTAATTTAAATTAATATTTAAATTGATTATAAGGAAATTAAAAATGTAAAATAATTGTTTCCTTTTTTGTATTTTATTCAAATAAATTGAAAATTATCCAAAAATAAATTGAAAAAGAAAGATTGATGCTCCTAATTTATTTCTGAGATTTTTAAAAAAATTAATTCATTATTTAATTTAATATTGCTATAAATATGACACCTCTCCAAGCAAATTTTTTATAAAAATTAAATTAGTTGATCTTAAAATAAAATTATTTCTAGGGGTAAAATTATTCTGCCTACTTGGGAAAGCGTTCTAGCCGAAATTTTATCATTGGCCCCCCTCCTCTAAGCAGGTATATGTATTATAGATAAATTTAAAATTCTTTAAAAGCTCGAAAGGTCCTCTTGTCCCAAGTATACCTAACCCTTTCAATCAAGTTGGATACATGTTGATCACTAAGGAATGGATCTGAGAATAGCTCAGGTTTATGAGAGCGATATAACCAAAGCTTTAGATAATCACTTTGTTATATACGTAAATATTTTTTAGATTTTTAGAAATGTTAATATTAATCAATTTAATTCTTTATATATTTATTTGTTCATTACAAAGCTTAACAAAGAATGTCTATGGAGTTGAAGCTCCCCCTAAAGGATTTAGTCTGAAACAGCTAGAATCTACTCATAATGAAGACGGACAAACATTGACTATGTAAATAATTTTTTAATTATCAAAAATATTAATAAGTGTATCAAAGAATGTTTATGAATGATAAAAATTTTAGGGGAGGGGATACATACCTATCTTAAAAATACATAAATTCTAATAGTATTCAATTACTTCAGTAACCGCAATAAACGTTACATTGGGCCTGGAGGAATAGGGGATGGTGGTGGAGATGGTTCTGGTGGTGGTTGCTCAGCTCCAACTTGTGGAAAGGGCTTTTGCACCAGATTCGGTCAATGTAAATGCATTCCTTGTCCACGTCCTAAACCAAGACATCATTTGCGAAGACCTCATACTATTAAACGAAAACATTATTGGAAGCCGAGACAAAAGAAAACATGGTTAAGAAGATGGCTGATGTATGAATTTTAGAAATCAGAAAAATAAATTAATTTCTTATATCTTTTATAATTGAATAAAATTTTAAATTTGTTATTCTTCCTTTTGTTCCTAAAAAGTCTTCTCCCTAAAATTCTACCCCTAAAAATTTTCTTGCGTTAAAATTTGGTGTTGTGCTCCGTAGCATTTTTCAATGATTAGGACTAGGTTGTATATATAGAATCTTCTTATATTTTTTTTAATATTTCGGATCCGAATCAGTTTGGAACTATCATGGACAGCCTCAATTAACACGAGTTCTAAGCAAAAAATAAAATTATATTAAACAATTTATTAGTGAAATTATTTGGGCAATTGCTGAGTAAATTGAACTTTAATTTAAAAATAATTTTAGAACGAGTTTAATGAAAAAGAATTATTATTATTAAATTTAATCTTAAATAAATTATAAAAATTAATTGATAATAAAAGACCCCAAAAATAATTTTTAATTAAAATTAAATTCAGTCATTTTTTAATTACTTAGGCTGTAACATAAATAATGAGCCCCCTTGAGTTAAACGGATTAAACTAAATATCTAGGATCATTAAGCGCCTATAATTCTTCAAAATATTTTTTAGAATTCTAAAAATGTTAATATTTATCCATCTGATCATTTATTTATCTATTTTTTCTCTACAAAGCCTAACAACAAATGTTTATGGAATTGAAGATCACTTCAATAATAAGCCGTTGATTATGTAAATAATTTTTTGCTTATTAAAAATAAGGAAAGGAATCCACGTCTGAATTTTGATTATTTAATGTTCTATTAATTATTATAGTAACCTCAATAAGCGTTACCTGGTTGGCGGAATAGGAGAGGGAGGTGGGGACTTTGCTGGTGGTGCTGGTGCCCCTTGCCCAAAGGGCCTTTGCTACTATGGAGGTATCAATTGTGTTCCTTGTAGACGTCCTAAAGCAAATCGTTATTGGAAAGCAGTATTTGGGCATTAATTGAAACCCACTACAAAAGAAGACGTGGTTGGTAAGATGGATGGTTTATGAATTTTAAAAAATAAAAAATTTAATTTTAACTATAATTTGAACTAATTAAACTCATTTTCTTTTAATTCATTTTGGGGGTGTTTTGAAAAATTTTTTTCCTCATTCGTTGCACTTTTAATGTCAAATAAATTAATTTTTAAAATTTAATTTAAATTTTAAGAGTCTTCAATTCGTTTTGTGTGTTTATGTTTGTTCAAAAATTTATTCAACCTAATTATTGCACTTTTAATAAAAACTAATAGTAAATTAAAACAAGTCTCAGACTAGGCGTGAATATTTTAAAATTAACTTTAATTGGAAATTTTTTAAATAATTGACAAGAAAAATAATCAGTACAAGAGCCAAATTATTTTATCTTTACATGACTGTTTGGAAATTATTGGTAATTATTTTGTCTGATTTTTTTTAATTTAATTTTAAATGAATTAAATTTTATTTTCTTTATTAATTTAAGAAAATAGGATATTTTTTTAGATTTTTAGAAATGTTAATATTTATCAATTTAATTCTTTATATATTTATTTGTTCTCTACAAAGCATAACAAAGAATGTTTATGGAATTGAAGATCCCTCTAATAAAATTTTTAGACTCGAACAATTAGAACCTATTAACAATGAGGACGAACAAAAATTGATTATGTAACTAATTTTAATTATTACATACGTTGAATGCTCTTATAGAACCATTTGTATTTCTAATCCTCTCTTAGGGAATGCTCCTATTAGAGCATATTGACGGTATATCACAAGAGGGGAACAAGGCTAGATTCTTAAAAATAAACTTTAATTATTGTAGGAGATCTAAGTTTTGGGGAAAACAATGTCTAGGTAGAGGGGCAACGTCCAAAGTTCTCAGTCCTCCTTGAAAGCCTCATTCTCCTCCTATTATATTTCAATTCTAAAGCTTTAATTATTAAAGTGATCGCAAAAAGCGTCACATTGGCAGCGGATTCGGAGATGGAGGAGGGGATGGTGGTGGCGGTTGTGGTTGCACACCAGGCCAGACTGGTGTCAGTTGTGGTTGCGGTTGTTGTGAATCTCCATCGATGAAACGTCCTAGGCCAAGAAATTATTGGCGTAGACCCTATGTTAGAAAACTTTATCGGAGGCCACATTATATAAGAAGAAGGCCTTATTGGTGGCGGAGAAGATATTTGGTTATTGAATACTAAAAATAAAATTTTTATCAATTTGAACTAATTAAATTAAAAATTATTTTCTTTTAATTCATTTTGTGTGTTTATTTTGAAAATTTATTTGTCTCATTTATTGCACTTTTAAATGGGAAACTTTTGTTAAAAAAGAACTTGTCATGAATTTCTTATTTTAATTTTAAATTTAAAAAATTTAAAATTAATTGTTTCATTGAAAAATAGACATTGTTATAAATAAAATAAAATTTTTTAGAGATTTTAAATGTTAATATTTATCCATTTAATCCTTTATATATTTATCCATTCTCTACAAAGCATAACAAAAAATGTTTCTGGAGTTGAAAATTCTTCTAATAATAATCTAAACCAATTAGAATATATTTATGATAATTATGAACAGATGTTGATTATGTAAATATAATTTTTTATTAATAATATAGAGGGGTGATTAATGAAATTTAAAATTACGTAATAACTAGATTATTTTTATAATTCTATTATTTATTAAAGTAATCGCACTAAGCGTTACCCTGGTTATGGTGGACCTGGAGATCCGGGTGGAGACGGTGCTCAGCCCACTTGTGGAGACTGTGCAAAAGGATTATGTCCTTTTGCACAGTTAAAGAGCTGTAACTGCGTTCCTTGTCCACGTCCTAGATCAAGGAATCGTTGGCGAAGACCTCAAACTAATCGAAGAATTTATTGGAGACCACAAAGACCGAGACACTACAAACGGACAAGAACTTACTGGTGGAAAAAAAGATACTTAGTTATTGAATACTAAAAAACATGGCTAATCATTTTAATTAAATTTGTACTAATTAGAATACGAATGAAATATAAAATTCTTTTTTAATTCGTTTTATGTGTTTAGTTTTTGTAATTTGTTGCACTTTTAATATAAAAACTTTTGTGTTCTAACAAGTCTAAGTCTGGGCGTGAATTAATTTATATTTCAATTTAAAAATTTTAAAATTTGTTTCAATGAAAAAAGAAAAATATTTCTCCCTTCCATAATATTATTAAATTTAAAAAAATTATTTATTAGTTAGATGGGAGGTAGCAATTTATTATCTAGAATATTTATTCGAAGGAATAAGTTATCTCAGAAATATTTTTAGATTTTTAGAAATGTTAATCTTTATCCATTTAATTCTTTATATATTTATTTGTTCTCTACAAAGCATAACAAAGAATATTCATGGAATTGAAAATTCCGTACAATTAGGATATACATATTATAATGAAGAAATGATAACTATGTAAATATTTTATTCATTAAAAATAATAATAAGGAGGAGATAAGTAAATTTCAAAATTCATAAATTATCTTCATAATTCTATTAATCATTAAAGTAATCGGAATAAGCGTTACATTGGCGCCGGTGGATATGGAGATCCCGGTGGAGATAGTGGATCTGGGGACGGAGGAGGTGGGGCTGGAGGTTGCCAAACTTGTAGAAAAGGCTTTTGTTCCCGTTATGACCGCAAATGCGTTCAGTGTCCACGTCCAAGACCAAAATATCGTTGGCGAAGACCATATATTACAAAAAAATTCTGGAGACCTCCAAGACCGAGAAATTACTCAAAAAGAAAGCCTTATTGGTGGTTGAGAAGATATTTGGTTATTGAATACTAAAAACATGGCTAATAATTTTAATCAATTTTTATCAATTAAAATAAGAATAACATATAATTCTCTTTTTAATTTATTTTGTGTTTTTAAATTTGTTGCACTTTTAATAAAAACATTTGTTTTAACAAGTCTAAGACTGGACGTGAATTAATTTAATTTATATTTTAATTTAAAAGATTTTAAAATTTGTTTCAATGAAAAAATTTAAATAGTTTTTGTTTCATTAATTTTATTAAATTAAAAAAAATTATCAATTACAACACCTTAAGATATAGGTAGTTAATAGTTAATTTTTAACTTATTGTTAGACTAAGCTTTGAGTCAATTTTGTGCTTAAATCTAATATTATCTAATTATTTGTTAGGAATGGGTATGCCCCGCGCGATAAGCCTGGATATTTTTAATTTTTAGATCCTCCTCATATTATAGTTAAAGAAGACTTAAGAATAAATCACGTCTCGGTTTATCTCTAGCCATAAGCAACTTCTTTATAATAATTTCTGTTAATTATCCAGTGAGAGGATGAAACAATCATTAGCACGGATAAGTATTCGAAAGAATATGGTATACTTAAATATTTTTTAGATTTCTAGAAATGTTAATATTTATCCATCTAATCCTTTATATATTTATTTGTTCTCTACAAAGCTTAACAAAGAATGTTTATGGAGTTGAAAACTCTCCAAATAATAATCTGAAACAATTAGAATCTATTTATGATAAAGATGAACATCCGTTAACTATGTAAATAATTTTTATTTTATAAATAAAAATATTAATAAGGAAAGAAATCCAATACTAAATCTTAATATAATTCAATGCTTAAAGAGTCACAATCAAATGGTTTTTGATTAAATTCTAAATTAACTATTAAAATTTTAAAAATTTTTTTTAATAATTATATTTTAATTGAAGCAAGCGAACTAAGCGTTACCCTAATTATGGTGGATTTGGTGACCCAGGTGGAGACGGTGGTAGTGCTGGCGGTGGTTATGCCCCCTGCAATGCTGTAAAGGCTCGGAAGTCGTGCAGAAGAGACTATTGTACCTATGGTGAGTGTGTTTGTGTTCCATGTAGACGAAGATATATCTGGCGTGATCGGTTTCGAAATCATAGGCCGAAACCGGCGAGACGAAACAGAAAGATAAGACGTCACTGGTGGTTGAGAAGATACGTGGTTATTGAATACTAAAATATGACCATATTTTGTAGCTTTGGAAATTTTATAATTCTCATTTCCATTTTTAATAAAAAAAATTTAATAAAAAATAGCCTTCAATAGATAAATAAATTTAAAAAAATTCAACAAAAAATTTTTTTTATTTAATGGATCCGAATTAAAGGTAAACTTTCAAATCTAGTATCAAAAAGCTTTGAAAAATAATTTCGAATCACTCCCTCCTCCATATTTAATTGACACCTTGTTAATGAATAACACTTGACTTCCACCTCAACATTCAAATCTTTTATATTTTTCATTAAAATAATCTCTCCACTTTTTGTATTTTCCAAAGAAAATTCATTCATAATTTTGTTAGAATGAAATATTAATAAATAAGATCGGCAATCATTTGTACTTACTGATTCGAGTAAATTCTGAAAAAAAAATTTTCTGATTAGTAATCTTATTTTAAAAATGGTCAGAAAACTTGGTAAAATTTCAAGCCTAAAACACATGTAACTCTAGTTAGATACCAGGGGTGTGACGTTTCGCCTTTCGTCATTCACCAAATTTTTGGCTCTTTTTGGTGTCACAATCCCTTTAATCTTGAGTTTCACAGGTCCTTATATATCTCTTAATCCCATCAAATCTCTCGATATCTCCCTCAATCCCTCTATATAGATGTCATTAATCCTTCAGATACCCTGGGGCTTATTTTTGAGGAAACTTCAACCATTTTTTTAAAAAATTCTCAAAAATTGTTTTTATTTTTTAAAATTTTCCAAAAAAAACTCGCCTTTTTGCATTTTTCAATTAATTCATTAGCCATATTATACTTCATAAGACATAAATTACGGCATGCATTATCAAAATTAATTTTTTTATAATGAAGCCAGTTAAATAAAGAATCAACGCTTGGTTCGTTAAAAATTTTGTCGTTGAAAATTTCAAGAAGTTGACAGTTTAGAATGGCTTGGTTAGTTAATAATTCCTGAAATAGGGATTTTCCAAAAAATGGTACCACAACCCAGAGTGACCCTTTCCAACCCACCAAAAGGGGACATGGCCTCACAAAAAAGGGGCAAAAAGGTGGCATTGAAGGAGAGGGGGGAAAAATGGGGCGAAGAAGGCAA
>RCFN01005291.1:0-10930 GCA_003693605.1 Meloidogyne floridensis | reverse complement strand
AGTTGAGTCCCGGAAAGATATAGAAGGATTGGGATTTGTTGGCTAGTCGGGTCTTTAAATTCTTGGCTCCGGCTCCGGAGCCGATCATGTTGGCTCCGGGGTGAAAATTAATGATAATATTATTTAAAGGGATTTGAGTATATTATGGTAGACATTATATGTATGATATCAGGCGATTAAGAGGAATATCAAAGGATTACGTTGGATTTGGAGGTTTATCGTGGGCATTCGGCAGATTAAAGCGCATTGTTGTATTAACATAATATAAATTGATTTTGTGAAAGAGTGATGTTGGATCTAAAGTTTCATCTCTCCTATCCGTATTTTTGCACCTAAGGCAAAAATTTGGGATTTTTGGATCTCAAAAATTTGAGATTTTTGAATTTGAGATTTTGACAAAAATTTGAGATTTTTGTCAGCGTCGCAGTCGAAAATTTTGAAAGACAAGATTTCTTCCTTCTTCATAATTCTAGGATCCAAACCGAAAATTTCGGATATCTGATCCGACAACCTTATTGACGAAAGGTATTGAAGTAAGGTGCATTGACGAAAGATTAGCGAACCAAATAAAAGGGAAATGCTGGGAGTTACCGTAAACGATATAATCTAAACATAAATTTAGAAAAAATAAATTTATTTTAGCTTAGTGATGAAATCGATGAGCGGGTTAAAAGAGATAATGAAATTGCCGAACTCAGAGCTTTGCTTAATAAGTTGGACAAAAAAGACGAGGAGGGGAGAAAAAAATTGGAGGATCGAATTAATGTAATGGAAGCAAATATGACAGAAATGCGGATTGATATTAATATGTTAAAAAATTGGAAAGAGGATATCGAAACAGAAAAATTACAAGCTAGGCTCCAGGCTGAGGAAGACAAATCTGGAGATGACGGTTGTTCAACAGAAGAAAGTAAAAGAAAAAAGAGAGCCGCCAAAAATCAGCGAATAAAGAACTTGGTAGAGAAGGGAAAGAGTATGATAAGTGCTAACCAGCCATTTTTAGAGGGTAATTTAAGATTTTTAAAAATGAAAAAAAATTTTCGAGATAAGGGAAGGGATGATTCGAATGAAAGGTAGGCGTATAGTCCACATCTCTCGACTTAAAGGGATTTGGATGAGGGCTGGGTGCATGGGACAATTGGGAAAAACGCAAAACGCTACGAAAAATTTTTCCGCCAACGCGAAAATGGTGAGAAATTTTTTTATTAAATATTAGCCATTTTCCAAATAAAAATTACAATACCACTAAATGTCATTGAGAGCCGAATTGATTTTGTGATAAAACGTTTTGAACCATAATAATTTGGCGGGATATCGGGATATAAGGGGATTCCGAAGGATATAAAGGAATTTAGAGGGATTGTTGTGATTTAAAGTGATAGTGGTGGATTACAGAGGATGTCAGGAGAGTTGAGTTATTTTAAGATCAATGGGTATCATTATAGTTGAATAAGAAGGAGCGATAATTTTCTGAACCGCTCCATGAAGGCTTAATATTGATATACAAAAAATCTGCCTCCTATTACCAGGCATTCGTGAATTTTGAAAATTTTGGAAGGCTTAGAAGCAAGATTTTTATTTTCAGCGTCGCAGGTATAAATTTTGGAGGTTTTAGAATGCCTTGGGGCCAGTATTTTGATAGCGCCGCATGTGAAAATTTTGAGAATTTGGTAGGATAATTAACTGGAGTTCGATATTACCGGGTGGGGCTGAGTTTACGGGTAACGGGGGTTTCGGGGAATGTGGTTGCGGGAAGTTGCGAAGTTGCGGGGAACGGGGTTTGCGGGAAAGTTGCGGGGAACTCTCGATGGCTTCACCCGGGGAATTCTAAAAAAAATTAAAGCTCACGTAAATTTTATTAAAAAATTGGTTAAAAACTGTAATTTAACGTAATTTTAAAGAAATTTTAATTAGTTGTCATGGGTAAGGCTGGTAGATCATGCGAGATCCGCGGATATCTGTATCCGGAACTAAAATTCTTAAGTAATGATGAAATTCTTAAGTACTATGTAAGGAAGTTCTCGTAATAATTTAGGGAGGCAGATCAATTAATTGTAAGTTTAATAGCATTCTTACAAAAGTTATTTTCCTTCCAAAATTCTTCCTTTTTTGGCACTGCAAATAAAAATTCTTGCTTTTTTGGCTCTACAAATAAAAAATTTTTAAGAACCGAAATGAATTCCCTGCCCCGGGGAACGGAAATCGAACCATACAATTACCATTATTTCTTTATGTTTTTCATCGGATTAGGTGTTATTTTCGTCGAAAAAAAACTCGAAATGCAACGAAAGACCAATATTTAAGCAAATAACGCATAATGCAATGCGCCCACCCCTGATCTGGATACAACACTATTTGAAAAATAATTTTAATCCTCGGAATTTGTCCTTATTGTAGTACCGAAAAATACTAATGAATACCGATAAAAGTCAAAATTTTTCAGTACATACTATATTTTCAGTACATAGTTTTTATAAAATAAGTAATCGCTAATACATATATTGAAATATGCATTTTTATAAAATTGTAGGTAAAACATAATTTTTAGATCCAGAGAAGTTTTTGAAAAAGAAAGGTGTGGGTTATGCTAAAAAGGCGGCAAAGAAAGTGATTGGGGGTTTGGAAACGGCTTGTGTTGTAAAAACAGCGGGTCTTGGTGCACCATTATGTTCTTTGGCAGGAGAGGGGCTCGAGTGGGTGGCGGATAAAGGCATTACTGAATTATGCAAATTGGCGGGTGAAGGAATCAAGTTGGTAAAAGAGGGAGTTGGTAAGGCAGTGGATTGGGTCGCTGATGGAGTCAAAAGTATCCTTCCATGGTAATTCTATCCCCATTCGTTTGCATTATCCTGAAATATTTCCTTAATTTTTATTTAATTCTAAATGTCGAACATTCTATTTTATTTTCTTGTCAACATTTTCTTGTCATTTATCGTTTTATAATTTTATTTCTACCCCCTCGTTTCCCCCTTTCCGTGAAAATTTTAAGTTTTAATATTATAATTTAATCCCATTATTTAATTTTTATAATTTAAACGTTTTCCCAGAAAACTAATTAAATTTGCATAATATCCATACTTCAGGATCTTGCTAACTAGATTCCAAAAAAATGTGAATCGAGTTTTCGGAAGATTTTTTGCACCTTTTCGGCAAATCGCTGCAAGATCCTTGATTTGAATTATTTTATTTTTTATTTGTTTTCATTTTATTTATTTAATTTTTACTTAATTACCGTATTTGCTAAAATAAAAACCCAGGGAATTATTGTTTCGACCTTTCGCTGGAGGGGGTAATTAATAGGGAGGGGTTAATTATTTGAGCTTTTTTAAAATGGCTAATTATAACTACATATTTTTAGGAGGAGTAATTATTTTTTCGATCTCTGGCTTTGGGGGTAATTAATAGGGAGGGGTTAATTATTTGAGAGGACATTATTTCAACATTTACGGTAACCATTTTTTCATATAATAATTTCAATTTTATAATATCTTAAATTTTATTCGCTTAATTTTATTTCTAATTTTATTTATAAGCCCTTAATTTTTTAATTATTTTATTCTTTTATTCAATCATTAATTTTATTTAACTATTTTTATTTATTTATCAGCAAATTTTTTTGTTTAATATCTAATTAAACAATTTATACAATTAATTATATTTTCATTATATAATTATTAATTATTTCTTTAACTTTTCATTATTTTTTCTTTAAAATATTTTCTAACCTTAATTAAATAAATTTATTTGCATTAATCGTTAATAACATAATAGAGTGTAAAGTCAAATATTTAAGGCAATTATCCTCTATACATCTACAACCTTGTGTTAGTCGACTTTGATCGGCTATAAATTTTTGCTGCTTGATCCAATACTGAATTTTATACCTTTCAACAGCCCTTGATAAGCTATATCTTTTTTCTAATAGGATAAATACAGTTTGCTTACTCATTAAAAAGTTATACTCCTATAAGTTATAACCGTTGTTCTTTGGCGTTATTCACATTTATCGATGTACTTATAACTTATTAACGAGTGATGAGAATTGATCCATCAAGGTGGAAAAAATATACAACTTATTAATAGTTTTCGTTGCTATAAAATTGATTTGTATTGGATCAAGCCTCATAAAGTTATAGCCTATCAAATTTAGCTGGCATTCAGTTTGTGGGGGTATAATCAGTTGTGGGTGTACAACGGATAAGTACAATATTTTACAAAAGAAGCTCTCTAAAGTGGCTTCTCAACTATAATACTTCCCTTCATAAGCCAGCTTAATTTGGGCTATGCAGACATGCACTCAGCTTAAGCTTCGTTCCCTAGGTTTTTTGTTTTGTCTTTTCGCGACGAAATAGTTTTTAATTTATCTGTACCAGTTTGTCCCGTATCAATTTGTTTTGGCACAGTATTCAAATTTAATACAATGTAAAAAGTAAAAATTATTAGAATTTGAACTATCAAATTCATAATTTTCATTAAAAAGTATTCTCGAAGTTATCGAAATATGCAAAAATCAAGTATGTATTTCATTGTTTCATGCCAATCATGAATAGAATTTATTCATTTATAATTTTTTAAATATTTATAAATTAACATTCAACTAAACATTATCTACAAAATTTGATTGATAAGTAAATTTTAATTTCTAAAATATTTGTAATGTCGAAATGTGACTCAAAAATGTCACTCTTCGAGTTTCTTGCTATAAAAAATAATTTTGAATGGTTTTTAAAATGATTTCATTTTTACATATTTTAAAATCTAAATCGTATTATAAATTTTCAATAAGAAGAATAGGATAATTTTTAGATAGCACCCTAGTCTCGAAATAATTTTCCCTTTGTCACCCTTAAAGGTGTAACACTCAAAGCGAAACTGTGTAAGAATAATTTAAATATAATCAGAAATCGTCAAAAAAAGAGAATTCACGTTTCCGATCACCCCTACGTCTATTTATTTAAAAAATTTCTCCTTTAGGGGTGTATCCGTGCAGTCGCTCTGTTCCTACAGTGTTTGAGAGGTGTCGAAATGTGACTTTGAAATCAGGGATGAGCGCATTGCGTTTTGCGTTTTGCGTTATTTGCGTTAAATTTTGGCCTTGCGTTGCGTTTTGCGTTTTTTTCGATGAAATTAACGCAAAAAATCGCAAAAAATATACCCAATCTGAGGACAAAATTGGAGAAATCTGGCATCTTGTCTTTCCAAATTTCTAAAAATTTTCGCCTGCGGCGCTAAAATTAGAAGTATAATGAGTGGTTAAGGGAAAGATCAGTTGACCTGAAAGGTTAGAAGGGTTAAGATTTATCAAATCATCTAGCATCATTTTAATTTAGTAAACCTGCACCAATTTTTTTATATCCTCTTAATCCTCTTATATCTCTTCAACCCCTGATACCTAATCCATACTAAAATCCCTGTTAACTTTTTAATCCGAGGATAAAAATTGAAAGAAATCTAGCTTCTGGCTTTCCAAATTTAAGATCTCACGTTATCTCTCCAAATCCCCTGATTCCCCGGCATCAATTCATAACTACAGATAGCCCCTTATCCTTCGATATGTCCCCAACTCAAATGACATCCGTGGGTAATCACATGGATTTTTTTAAATCTCATTGATCCCTCCAAATTACATCTGTAATAACCAGCTACTAATAACCAGCTACTTGGTTAAACGCCTTGATCCCTTTAAATCCTCTGATATCCTTCATAATCCCTTATATCCCCTATATTACTCTAAATCATTACCCTTTCAACTTACATGTATCATAAAATTGAGTAGGACTCCCCGACTTATAGTAATACTTCGATTTTTAGCTGAAAAAATGGCTAATACTTGATAAAAAAATTTTTTCCCAATTTTGCGCTCTTGCGTTTTGCGTTATTTGCGTTAAATTTTGGCCTTGCGTTGCGTTTTGCGTTTTGCGTTTTTTGAGATTGGCTCTTGCGCTCATCCCTGTTTGAAATGTCACTCTTCGAGTTTCTTCCTACATATACTCTTGAATTTTAAGTTTGCTCTTTACTAAATTTAAGGACAGTAATAATTTTTGTCCGAAATTTTTAGAACCTCTAATATTAATATTATCGTAAGAATAGAATTGCTTTAACTTCTAGTGTAGGGCTGTCAGAACCAACTTTTTTCAATTTTAATATTTTTACAATATTTTTTGCAAAATTTTGTCCATAGGAATTTAATCTCTCTAATTTAGAAGACTGATGAAAATTTTCAATTGCCAGTTTAAAAAATCTATTAAAATATTTGACAAGTATAATTTAATTGTTTAAAAATTTTAAATTTTAAAAATTATTAAAACTTGTCACGGTGAATTATAAAAGTATTAACTCTAACAGCAGGATTCTGCCTTCGCATATTTTTAATTTGATTGATACAATAGAAATTAATAGAAAGCAAGCTGGATCTGGACTAGACCTTGATTTTTTCTTGAAACAGAGTCCGATCAAGGCATTTTTCAGCGTTCCATGATTTTTTCTTGACCTAGATTTTTCTTGACTATATTTCAAGAATCTGGTCAAAGTACTCATCCAGAATAATGAATCAAGTCAAGGCAAATATTGTCTAGAGTTCGAACTTTACACTTTGCCGGGCCCGGTATCCGGGTTTTTTCTTCCGCCCCGACCCGGGCCGGGTTTTCCGGGCTAAAACCCCGAAAACCCGGAAACCCCGAAAACCCGGTTTTTTTAACCCGGGCCCGGACCCGGTTTTTTAAAAATTTGAAAAATACTTAAAATTTAGCTTTTTTTTAAAATTTCTTTATTTAAAATAGAAATTTATCAAAAATTTGCGGTCATCCCTCAATACCTACATCCAGAATACTAGAGAATCTAAAGCGATATAGGATTATCAAAGGATTTGATGGGATTAAGTTGGTTATCGGTGGATTTGAAGGTGTTAAAGGGATTTAGTTAAGTAGGCTTCTGATGCGATTTATGAATTTTTTGCTGGATTAATGGTATAGTATATTGGATTTTGCGTGATATCTGGATAGTATATATCACCTAGGATGGATTAACAGGGATTTTGAGGTATATCGGGAAAAAAATATTAATAGGATTTCATATAAAAATCTTTTCGTAATAGATATCAGAATATCTTTGATTCAAGTGATATCTGAGGAGGATAACCTTTTGATCCTTCGATAATACGCCCAGATAAGGATATGAGAGGATTGGAAGGGATATCGGAAAAAAAGAGGGAAGTGGAGGATATCTGAGATTAATACTATAAATTCATAGATATCATTTACCCCTTAAATACCTCGATGTCTGGAAGGATATCGGATTAAGAAAGATTTGGAAGGACAAGAGGGATATTCAGTGTACCGGTGTAATTTTGGAGAACAACATACCTGATTTCTTACTTTACAGCGCCGCAGGCAAAAATTTTGAGAATTTTGGATTTAAAGAATTAGATTTTTTCTCTTTTTTGGCGCCGCAGGCGAAAATTTTTCCTTTTTTGGATGTTTAAGGAGCTAGATTTGGCCAAAAAGTCAGAATTTTATTTAAAATTTACTCAAAATTGGACCCGGGCCGGGCCCGGGTTTTTCAGATGCGACCCGGGCCGGGTTTTCCGGGCTAAAACCCCGAAAACCCGGAAACCCCGAAAAACCGGATTTTCTCAAAAATACCCGGTTCGGGGCTACCGGGCCCGGAAAACCCGGTCCCGGGCCCGGCCCGGGTTCGAACTCTAATATTTTCCTTGATTAATTTTCCCCCAATATATAAACAAATGCTTGTAAAATTTAAAATTTAATTGGCGAAGAAGCATTTTTTCATTCTATTTATGTTTTTTAAAGTATTGTTTCCTGCTCAAAATGTCATATTTCATCTTCTGCTTTAGAAATTTGATCACAGTACATATGTAGATACATGAAACGATCTCTTTGAATTTTATAGATTTAGAATACTTATTCATTTGTCCGATAATATTTTTGTTATTCGTTAATAAATTATTTTTTATATTTTTACCGTCAAAATTTTCTGTTTTTTACATATAAAACAATATTTTAAAAATTTATTACAATTATTTCAATTAATGATTTCATTATCTTCGAATTGTTCTAATAATGATTCAGTTGAATAAAAGGGTGTCCCTTCGTCTTCATCAACCTTCTCATTCATTATCAACGATTCAGTAGAAAGAAATGGAGTATTTCCTTCATTTGAAATTTTTGTAGAGATATCTACATCTAAACGAAAATCTTTCTATGTGGATTAAACGTTTATCTTTATTGTAGAGTAGGGCGGGATCGGGATCCCGACGAAAAATCGGGATCGGGATTTTGGAATGATGATCCCGATCCCGACTCGGTGTCGGGATTGAAAAATCGGGATCGGGATTTAGTTAAAAATTTTTAAAAAATTTAAATTTTTATTTTCTTTGCATATACCTCAATATAATTTCAAAATTTTCATCTGCTGTGCTGAATGATGATTTTAAATCTCATCGCGCTTTTGTTCTTGGTATATCAGGGATTAAGGAGGAGAGATAAATTATTAACGAGAAGGTGATTCTGGTGGATTAAGAGGGATATCGTTGATCAATGAGATCCTATTAACTTCTTGATACTCGTAATATCGCGTTCACTGTTATCTCTCTTAATCCATCGATAGTTTTATGAGTTTCTTCTATTTCACCGCCGGAGGCAAAAATTTTGAAAAATTTGGAAGATTCTTAAGCCAAAATCTTTATTTTTTGCGCCGCAGGCGAAAATTTTGAGAATTTTGGAACGGCAAGAGACTCTTTTTCACCCTTAACAATTTTCCTTTTCTTCTCCTCTCATACTCCCTTCATTCGCTCACTTAGTTGTCTTGTTTCACTAAGATTCTCACTAATTTATAAAATCCCGATTTCATCGGGATCCGATTGCTAATCCCGATCCCGATCCCGGCTCGGGATCGGGATTGGCCGAAATCGGGATCGGGATTCAAAAAAACTGGGATAATCCCGCCCGATCCCGACCGGGATCCCGATCCCGCCCAACTCTACTTTATTGTATATCTTTTCAATTAAGGATAATTTTTTGCTCGGTTTGTCAGTTCGGTTTCGATTTAATCCAAAAATCCCGAAAAATTCGTTGATACTAAATTATCACGGTATTGGCTGAATCAATATTGTAAAATTCCATCATATTTCTTAATAACCGATTTAGATAAACTATATTTCAAGCGGAAGAGATCATCGAGCTGAGTTGAATGACACCCAGCACCAAATGAAATAAAGTTTGTCCGAATCGGTTTCTGGGATTTATGAGGGAATTTTTAGTAAACTCGACTTTTTTAGTTGGGGTATCAAGGTATTTTGGATTGGGCTATATTGGTACATTATCGATATGATTTTGGAATTTCAGGTAATGTTCGTACTGTAAATTTCGTTTCTACTCACCATTAAACTTGCCACGATTTCTACGACGTTTTGCTTCTCTCATCATTATTGTGCTCACATTTATCGTTTTTTTTCGTGAATACATCACCTTTATAAAAAATTATTTAAGAATAAATCTATAATTTTTTAACAGACTTTCTAACAATCTCCCCAAAGATTTGCATATAGGCCTTTTTATCTAATATATCGATTATATTAAGGGATTTGAAGGATAAAGGGTGATAAGCAGAGGATTAATGTGTAAATGACATTGGAGAATAGGCTGATACGTGTAAATTCCATATATCTTTCTTAAAATCCTTAATTCCTCTTAACAATCAAGTGTCATCAAGTGTCACTCCGCAAATTTCGAGTCCGTTGAGTTCGAGCCCTCAAATATGAATCCAAGAAGTTCGGCATGCCAATAGCATGACTTATCCACAAAAAATATCTCAAAATTATTTACTCTAAGTTTCCTGTTCATAAATTGAGTATCATTAAGCAATTCAATAGCATTTTTTGCTTCTTCTTCACATCCTAATTCCGCCAAAAAATAAGCATTGTCTCGTGTATATCGAAAAACATCACAATCAACAATATTTAACCTTTTATTAAAAAGCATCGTCAAAAATTCAGTTTTATTAACTTCTCCGGATAAATTAGAAATATAAATAACCTTTAAATTTAATATTTAAAAAGGTTCCGTGACTTTTGCGCCGAGAACATTTGCGCCGCGACTTATGCGCCGAGCGACTTTTGCGCCGGGCGACGTTTGCGCCGCGACTTTTGCGTAGAGTAGGTCGAGGTCGAGGCCTCGCCGAGGCCGAGGCCGAGGTCCTCGGCCATTTTCAAACCTCGACCTCGATTTTGCTGACCTCGGGCCTCGGAACCTCGGTCTCGGTCCTCGCCCAGAACCTCGCCGAGGACCGAGGCTAAATATACACCCCTAAAGATTGACTTTTTTAGCAGAAATAGAAGAATTTTGGTCTATTTTTCTTCAAAAATTCTCTAAATTTTGCCTGCGGCGCTAGAAAAAGAAGAATTTAAGCTTATTGGCCTTCCAAAATTATCAAAATTTTCGCCTGCGGCGCTGAAATAAGAAATTTTCTAGTATTAAGAAGGTTATTTCCAGGCCGGATTAATACAAAAAAATACGGCCGGCTTAGTTCCAACTCTAGGTGTACATACATAAGTATATCATGGAACAGCCGTCTTGAGAATCGGGAGTTTTCAAAACGAAATTTTCCAAACGGGAGTTTTCCAAAGTTTTTTTGCTGTTTTTTTATTTGCATATTGCGGCTGAGAATTTTTACGATTTTTACGCAATTTTCACACAATTTTTTGAAATCTCAGACATTATAAATGTAAAAGATCTAGCTTCTTGGCTTTCCAAATGTTCAAAATTTTCACCTCCGGTGGTAAAAAAGTAAGAAATCTGGTTTCATGGCTTTCCAAAATTCAAAAAATTTCGATTGCGGCGCTGGATTGTGGATTGCGTCTGCGGATTTTAAAGTTAAAATTGCGAGTTGCGGCTGCGGAATTTTTTTCCAATTG
>RCFN01005284.1:0-11212 GCA_003693605.1 Meloidogyne floridensis | reverse complement strand
AATCCGCAAGCGCAATCCGCAACTCGCAATTTCTTTTTAAAAATCCGCAAGCGCAATCCGCAACTCGCAATTGCAAAAAACCCCGCAATTTGCGCAATCCGCAACTCGCAATCCGCAATTTTTAAAAATGGAGATAAAAAATTTAATCACTTTAAACTATCTTCAAACTATGGCTAAAATTGTATATTAGCCTCAATTAGAGCCCTACCCTTTAATGGGGTGGGGCTATCCACATCTATCCCACCTTGGTGGATAGTTGAAAAATAGAGCCCCATGGGGCTCTAATATAGGAAATACGGTATGTAGATTAGGGAGTTTTGTGTATATACGTTTTGTGTTTGTGGGAACAAGGAAGGATTGAGGGATATTAGGAGATTTGGAGGGATATCGGAGGATCGTGGGGAGGGATCCTGTTAATTTAATAATGCCATATTAAATTCCGATATCCCTTTTAATCCCTGATACCCCGATATCCATTTTTTTAATCATAATAGTACTTTTTTGAAGGCAAAAGAACAGATTTCTCCCGTTTTCAGCGCCGCAGGCGAAAATTTTGGGAATTTTAGAAGATTAGTTCATCATATTTCACCCTTTTTCAGCGCCGCAAGCGAAAATTTGAAAATTTTGGAAGGCTAGAAGCTAGATTTCTTCCTTTTTCAGCGCCGCAGGCGAAAATTTTGAGAAATTTGGAAGATCAAGAAACCAGATTTTTTCCATTTATTGTGAGGGTAATTTCGAAAAATTGCGTGAAAATTGCGTGAAAACCATGAAAATCCGCAAACGCAATCCACAACTCGCAATTTCTTTTTAAAAATCCGCAAGCGCAATCCGCAACTCGCAATTCTTATTTTAAAATCCGCAAACGCAATCCGCAACTCGCAATTGCAAAAAACCCCGCAATTTGCGCAATCCGCAACTCGCAATCCGCAATTGCGTGCAGCCCTGATACAGACAGGTTCTAAATGCATGCGGACATCCGTCTGTATCCGCCGTAAGTATCCGGATACGGTTACCAAAATCCATGTTCATTACCAAGTCCGGTATCAGACCTAAGTATGAAATACCCACTTAAGGCTAAATTTTATTTTTTAAATAGAAAAATATTTTTAGAAAAGAATTTTTAGAAAAAATTAAACATCTCCTCCAACTAGTGCATAAATATCACGGGATGAGAAAACAAAGTCGGATTGGGTTTTGGGTCGAAAATCATTGGGGTTATCGAGTTCCGAATAGCTCGTGATAACCCTAGTGGCCAATCCATTTTTAAAAAATCGTATCGTAAATAGAGGTGTAGCTATTATTGGGTGATCTAATAGAGAGGTCCGTTTTGCTTAAATAAATTTTCATCAAAAATTAATTTTAAAAATAAAAAATGATTTACGAAAAACCACAAAGGAAAATTAATTCCGATGAGTATAGCAGCATTAGCAGTAATGAAATTTTACAAGAAAATGAAGAGCTGCTTAATCCGTGGGCTTTAATTGGGCGAGAAAGTGATGAAAAAGAGGAGGTTTGAATAAATTTATTTTAAATAATTAAAATAAAAATGAGTAAATCTGAGTAGCCCATCTTAAGGCATGGGGAAGGGCTCCCCAAAAACCCCTCTTAAATTCAAAAAAAGACCACCTAGCTGTAACACATTTATTTTTATATTTTGTTAAAATAAAAATATTATTCCCTAGGGGTAATAAAAATGGGAAAAAAAATTTTTTAAGAAAAGAGGCGTCAAATAGCTTAAGAATTTAACCAAAAAAGTCAAAAACTTTTTCTTTAAAAAAATAAAAAAAAATTGTTAAAAATAAAAAAATGTTTTTACAACGTCCCGAATTTGTCCAAAATTTGCCTTTTATTCCGAGAGAGGTTATTTCAAAAAATGTAGTAGATTTAAAAATAGATTTGCCGGTTTGTTTTTAGTAATATTAAGGGAGTTGTCGGTTTGGAACCGGACAGAAGAACCGAGGATTTCACGGTACGGTTCTTCAGTTCGGGTCCAGATATCCGAATAATTTTTCCAAAACCGACAACGCTAAATTTTAAATAGCTTTATGGAAGGGCTAATATAAAAATGCTACAACGTTAGAGCCATAATTAGAGCCAAAGACAAATGGAAAAATTCAAAAAAAATTTCTATGACCAAGAATTTTGCAAGTTATTGATAGCATTACAATACAAAAATATTTTTTTATTAATTCAAACTTTTTTTAAATTTAGCACATGCCTGTTTGGAGAAAATATGCGCGGATGTATGTAATTTCAAATTTAATATCAGGCTCTTTTGAAAACTAAAAATAAATTTCAAAAATTTTAAAGCGTTCTCCCACACATTGGACTTATATTGCTATCATTATTTTATGTGGTTGGAGGGGCTTTTATTTTTTATCATTTGGAGAGTCCAAACGAGATGGATATTAGGCGAGATGTAAATTTGCTTTTTCTCAAAAAAATTTTTTTTCAAATAAATTAGACGATGGAATTAATAGAGAAAGAAAGGAACGATATGTTGGAATATCTCTGGATAAAAATAAATGATGAAAATTATTCTGAGGAAGAGTTGGAACAAATTGCATTGGAGAGGGTTGATAACATTAGTCGTATTCTGTTTGAAGCATTTGATACACACTATGTTGGACTATCGTTGTTACAAAGTGAAAATGTCAATGTAACACAGGGGACATGGAGTATGACAACGGTAGGGAAAATAAATCAGAATTTATTGTATGTAGTATTTTAAGAAAAATTAGGCTCTGTGTTTCTAAGGAAAATCAGAATTTCTTGTATTTACAAAAAAACAGAATTTTTGTATTTTTCGAAAAATAGAATTTTGATATCTTAGGAAAATCAGAATTAGTTGTATTTTCTACGGTACAGAATTTTAACTTATTAAAAATAAATCAGAATTTTTCGTATTGATTTTGTGTTTTCGGAAAATTTTATAATTATGATTTTAAATTACTAAATAATAAATTCTGTAATTTTCCGTGAAAATAAATTATGTATTTTTCCGGAACTATTAAGAAAATTCTCAGGCAATTTTCTTCACATCAACCCTTCTAACAACTATCGGTTATGGTAATTTAGTGCCTGTAACCAGCCTTGGTCGGATGTTCTGTATATTTTATGCACTCTTCGGTGTTCCATTAATTTTAATTACAGTTACTGACATTGGAAAAGTTTCTCCATTAGCGTAATTTTTCCAAGAAAAAATTTTTTCAAGTTCCTCTCCGAACAAATTGTTTGGCTATATACTCGTTATGCGAGGGCTAAACATCGGTTTAGAGACCGTTTATTGCAACAACAACAACAACAACAGCCATTATCCTCAGGAGCAGCAGAACTTGCCTCAGCATCCTCCCCGCAGAGAAGTATGCTGCGAGCACAACTACATGAACTTGGATTAGATAATGTCCATATTCCGATAACCTTAATTGCTGCAATTCTGATTGGTTATATGAGTATAGGGTAAATTTTTGTTTTATTAAATTCCGATTCTGTATTCTCTGAATTCTTATAATTTCTGATTTATTAGTTCAATCACTTAATTTTCATTAGAGCACTTCTCTTGGCCAGTTGGGAAAACTGGGCATTATTCGATGGTTTTTATTACTCTTTTATAACAATGACAACTGTTGGATTTGGTGATTTGGTTCCTACAAAACGCGAATTTTATATTATTGACCTTTTCTACATTGTGGTTAGTAGGACTAGAAACATGACTGACTAGAAACATGACTGGGATTTTAAGACTAGAAACATGACTGGGAAGGTCGTTCGAAAATCGAGATCCATGTCTCGAAAAGTCTCGATAATCGAGCTTTTTATTCAAGATTTTGTCCCGGTCCGATCTCTAGTTTGAGCTTTTTCCTCCCAGACGTTTTCTAACAAAATTTTTTAAGGTTGGACTTGCTATAACTACAATGTGTATTGACTTAGTTGGCATTGAATACATCGAAAAGGTTAGCCAGAAAATTATAAATTTAGTTTTTCCTTGTCCCTATTGTTGACTGGGGAGATAAAATAGAAATCGCCAAATTCTGGATATCTCCCCTCTTTTACCTAAAATATTAATCAAAATCCACTTCATAGATTCACTATTTTGGCCGAGCAATTTCTGGCGCTCGTTTTGCTTTAGTCAACGTCGGAGGAAAAATGGTTAGGGTTCCAGATTTGATGAGATGTGCCCACGTATTACAGCAAAAATATGGTCAAAGAAAAACCTCTGGAAAAAATAAAAATGATTCGACAACAACTGCATTACTCCATCAATTTATTGTTTGGCGGGGAGCGTAAGATTTAAATTTTTATACTATAGGAGGGGGGGATAAAAAAATTTCAAAAAAATTTTTTTTCAGCTATGCACCAAGAGATCTAGGCTATATTCGGTTTATTGACATTGGCTCACTTGCCAGCTTTGAATCTCTGTCAAGTTTAATCTCAAGTATTTTTACCGGCAAAAAATCAAGAGAACCGAGTGTTGTTGTACCAACATATGTTTAAAAAAAATTTTGTTTTATTTTTGCTCATAAATTTATAATTAAATTTTATAAATAATTTAGAGAATTAGACAAAATTTTTATAATTAAAAAAATCAAGGTTTGTTTTCTAACCCTTATCGAAATTACTTTCTCGAAAAGTCTCTCGATAACCAAGATTTTTGTTCGAGATCTTGTCTCTGTCCATCCCTATTTTTAGAGCATTATTTTCTTCCCCAAACCTTTTTTTATTAAATTTTGTTATGTTTGGACTTGAGGCTGGCTTTAAAATCATAAATTAAAAAAATTTTTTAATTATGTTTTTGTTCTTAAATGTTAAATTAAAAATATTCTTATTTAATTTAGAAACCCGAAAAAAATTACTGAAAAAATTTTTTTTTATAAAATTTATTAAAAGTTTGCAGTTAAAAAGTTGACTTAGCACTGTCTTTTAAATCATAATTTTTCTTTTAACATGTACAGCTTGTTGAATGGTGCTTCTCGCAACATTCCATTCGGTGTTTACAATCGTCATACCTGTTTTTTTGGTTTAATAATAATAATTTATTTATATTTATTTTGTTTAATAAAAAACTGATCATAATTATCTTGTAACTTACGCGTATTTGGCAAAACAATCCTCAAGTCCCGGCACATCAGATGGCCATGAACGCCTTGCACGTATTAAAGTAGAAAAATCAACTTGAAAAAATTATTGTTATTTACTTTAAATTTTTATACAAACCAACAGCTACAGATTTTCCATTTTCTGTTGCCGAATTTATTTTAATAACGCAAAAGATAAAGGTTAATAAAACGGCGATTTTGATCATTAAGAATAATTAGATTTTTAATTCTGAAATTTAAATTTTTATTAGAGAGGATACCGTAAATCCTCTAAAATAGCCCCCCCCCCTCGAAAATAAACTCTCTCTAGAGGTCGATTGAAAGAATAAGTCCCGGGGTTTATTTTAGAGTATTTACGGTATCTTAGAAATTAAATGCACGTTGAATGGTGGGTATCCTAAAATGAGTTGTATCTAAATTGGGGGGCATCGCTAAGATAGCTTCTCCATCCAATGATCATCCAAATTTTAGAAATATATTTAATATTTATTGAGATCCACAGTGGAATCTCGCTAATACTTAATCTCAATCAGACGCCCTCTCTTATTCATATTTCGCTCAATTCTTCACAACGGAAACTTATTAACGGATCACTCTATAAATATTTTTGTGATTAAAAAAAATAATTATTATCTTATAATAAGGTTCTACTGAAATTATACACGTATGTTTATTTATTCATTAAAAATAAATAAAATAATTAATTAAATTGGGGCGTTAAATAATTAATTAATTAATATTTTGTTTTTTTCTTATAGTTAATTTAAAAAATAAATTTATTTAGTAATTATTAAATTTAATATAGAAAAAGGAAATATTTTTTAAAACTTGTTTTTGAAGAGAAAATTAAACTTTAATGTTGAGTCATTCAAAATAATAAAAATAAATTTTAAAATAGACTTTCTTTGGAAAATAAATTTACAATTTAAAAGTATAACAATTGTCGAGATTTGTTGGATTTTAATTTGTTTGATTTTTATTTTATTATGGATAAATAATTTAAAAAATAAATTTATTTTTGGGTTAAACCATTAATTTTTGAAATGATTTTAATTTAATCTTTATTTTTTCTTTTTACTAGAGATTAGGATTGGCGTATCTTGAAAGTTTTTGCTATACGAACCGAAATTTTCAGATCGAATTTTGGCCCGAAAACAACTCGATCGGGCCAGCCCGATAAAAATGGCTTGAACGTCGGTCCAATTCGAGAACCCCAATCGTAGTTATCTACTAAAAAGTCAAGCAAATTCTTTGACGAATAATTCCGTAATTAAATTATACTCTTAAAGAGAACCACGAAAAAGCTCCCACGAAAAGTTTTGAATCAAGACTCAATATCAAGTAAAGGCTCGATCACTCACAAATTTAATCTATTAAAAAGTTAGATTAAAATAAATTATAAAAAAATCTTCTTATAAAAAATAAAAATAATATTAAAGATTTTTTATTATGATAAAATATAATTTTTTATAAATTATTAGATAGCCTTGAAAGCAATAAACAAATAATATTATTAATTATTCGTCTCAAAATAAACAAATAAATAGTAAAAATAAATAAATAATTTTTTTAAACACTTGCAGTTTTTTATACAAGTTCTTAATTTTAATATCAACTTTTTTTAAATTTAAAACAAGTTTGTCTGTTGATAAAAAAATTTTTTTTTGTTAATTGTTAAAAAATTTTAATCGGTTGAAAAAATAAAAAAGTTTCTTAATTTTCAGACATTCCCCAAAATTCCCCAAAATATGGAAATAATTTATACAAAAATAATTAAAAATATATTTTATAATATTGTTGCTTTATTGGTATTTCAGACAAATTATTTTAGTTTCGCCATTTTATTTGGGCAGGTAGAGTAATTAATTTGCTACATATCGTTTAAGATAGCACTCGGATCGGGTGTTTTTCTGGCTCGAAATAATACCTACCGACCCCTTCCGTCCGGGCTCTAGTTCCATGCCCCAAGTGCTAATGAACAGGTGAGGATGAAACCGGGAAAATTCCCTGTTCATTTCGGCAACTTTAAAAAAGTGAAGAAGATATCGACGCGCCCAACACCTGTCATGGATCCAGTATAATATACTATATTGTTGGGCACAATCTTTTTCTCAAAAAAATTTTTCATTCACCAATAGCAAAACGAAATTCGTTTGTTAGAATCTCTAGATGGTTTGTGGACATTTGTTCGAGAACCGGCAAATAGTGAAGGAATTGGAATTATTAATAATTGGGCAGAAAAGGATTTAAGCTTTGAATTTGAGGTAAATTTATAAAAATTAGTGATTAGTAATATTAATAAAAATTATTATTACCCAAAAATTCTCAAATGATGTGATCCTTTAGAAAATACTCTAACAAAAGATTCGGAATAAAAATAAAAAATATTTTGAATGAACTTAATTCTAAAAATCCAAATTAAAAAACGGCCACTAATTATGTCCGCACCTAATAGTAATATTAAAGTTGATCATTGTCATTTAACCAAAGCAAAAATGGTGTTTATATTCTAAAAAATTGTTTAAATTTTTAAATACACCTTTTTCTCCAAGCTTTCTAAGTATGGTTGGTTCCTCTTAGGTTTTCTTCCTCTTCGGTTTCACCAACATCCCCTTCTTAGGAAACGGGGATGTTGGTGAATCCATGTCGTAAACCAGCGCTTTTCTAATTTTTTTATATCTCAATTAACTTACATAAATAATAAATTTAAAAATTAAAAAATTTATTTCGCTAAAAATCAGAATGCTACTAAAATACCCGTTCCTGCAGCTTACAACGATTTATCATTTGAAAGGGATCTACAAAATCATGTTGGCTGGGTTTGGTACCAACGCTTCTATTGGCTCCCTAGTGCCTTAACTAATAATCAAAATAATCGTCCTCGATCATTTTTACATTTTGGAAGTGTTCAGTATTTTGCTATAGTGGTAAAAATTTTAAAAAATTTTTGACAAAAATTTCAAAAATTTTTCAAAGTACTTAAATGGCAAGGAAATTGGAAGGCATGTAGGTGGACATTTACCTTTCCAATTTGAACTGGAATTAATACAAAATTTCCCAAATTTAATTACTGTTGCTGTAAACAATACTCTTTCGAGTTATACTATTCCACCTGGCGAATTTAATATTATAAATTTGTGAGGAATTTTTAAAAAATATTTTGAAAGACTACTACTCGACCATAGCTACCACACGACCACAGTCCTTTGCAAAGTGATAACTAAGTTTCGAAAAGTCAAAGAAGGATGATTTTGTTACCATTCGATGGAGCTTAAAAAGTTGCATCGAATGATGTCAAAATTGTCTAGATTAGATATACCTGCTACGAGTTAAAGGCCCTTAAGTAGAGTGACTACGGTAGTCTTGAGGTTCTACTTGAAATATATATTTAAAAATCAAATGGCTATTAAAAAATTTTTTAAAGATCTTCTGGTAATAAAATAATCCAACAGACACCAAACTTTGATTTTTTCAATTATGCGGGTATTTTGCGTCCTGTTCAAATCTGGCATTTGCCTGAAATATTTATTAATGATATTAAATTAATTGCCGATTGTTATGGTTTATCTTAACTTAAAAAATTTTTTTGAAATTTTTTAAAAAAGGAAATTTATCCTATTCAATTGAACTTAATGAAAAATTACAAATTTTACCAAAAATAATTGTTACAATTTTTTATGGTCATAAAATTGTTGCTTTAATGGAAGGACTGAACAATAAAACTATAATTGAGAAGGCTAATTTATGGTGGCCTAGAGGAATGGGAAAACCTAATCTTTATATAGCTGAGGTATTTAAATTCATATATTTATACCAAAGAGACGGGTCGTGTTACCCTAAATTTGAAACAATGGGTTTTGGAACACAAATCCGATCCGAAGAGATGGATGGACCTTTGGACCAAGGATCTTGGACGGACCTTAATTGGTTCACTATAATTTTATTTTATGGAAATTATAAACATTAGGAATCCACTTTCATGCTCAGAGTTTAAAGTTTCTTTACGGTTTTAAACATAATAAATCACTGATTGGCCATATATAGAAATTCAACATTTAAAAATCTCTTTATTAAAGTAAAATTATTTTAGGTTAAATTATTCTCAGAAAATAATGGAATTTTAATAGACGTTTATAGAGGTCAGAATAAAAATTCTAACTTAAAAAATGATTTTTAGAACCCTTTGGATTTCGTTCTATATCAATAGAAGATGGTTTAATTTTAATTAATAAAAAACATTTTTATTGTTTTGGGTTCGGAATGCATGAAGATTTTGAAGTTTTTAAGAAAAAATATTTTTAATTTAAACGTAAAAAGGTTCATGGAAGAGGCTTTGACCGTTCTGTAATGATTAAAGATTTAAATATTTTTGAATGGCTTAATGCTAATTGTTATAGAACATCGCATTATCCTTATAGTGAGGAAAGAGCCTATGAGGCTGACAGAAGAGGAATTGTTGTTATTACTGAAGTACCTGCTGTTGGATTAAGGTAGCCTGCTGTGGGATTAAGTAGTTACACAAAGACTCTCTCTACTCTAGGATAGAGTTTTTGTTGACACTCGCATGATCTCAAACGGGTCAAGAGAAAACCATTAGGGAGTGAAGGGAGTGCTGGAGAGTGTCTATGGATTTGGTGACAAAAGTTGATAGCTAAACCTTTAGGATTACGTAATGGACTAGTAAGGGCTCACTTACAAGACCAATCCACTTGGATTAGACTTGAAAAAGATATCTTTTTTCCTCATTATTCCTGGTTTAGTTATTAGACCTCATAATTTGTTTAAATCTGGTCCAGATTATTCATAATAAATTAGATAATTTCCCAGAAATTTTGACAAATCATTAGCAAAATTACACGCAAAGATGATTACCGAGATGATCAATCGAGATAAAAACCATCCTTCAGTAATTGCTTGGTCTTTAGCTAACGAGCCCTTAATTAAAGGAGACGCTTCTTTTGAATATTTTAGGTAACTTTAATTGAATCTTCATAAAAATTTTTAGTGATTTAACTATTTTAACTCGCCATTTGGACCCAACTAGGCCAATTACTGCTGTATTTGGTTATTTGTCTTATAGAAAAATTGTAAATAAAATGATATTCTATTAAATTTTGAATTTTTTAGTTTAATTTATTTGATATTATTTGTCTTAATCGCTATTATGGTGAGAAATTATAAGGAAACTTTTTTAATAATTTAAAATAATTAAGGTTGGTATCATGGATTAGGGCTTATTGATGCTATCAAAGATTCTTTGGTTAGCCAATTTTCTTAGATATAGTATTTAATCCAGTCGGACCTCATTATAAGGTAACCCTTGGACTTGAAATTTTTCATTCTTAATTGAGGTGTATCATAAATAGAGTTTATTTTAAATAGAGTGACAAGAGTTCTTCCTTCATGTCATTCATCCAAGTGCCAATGCCGTGCTTGAAACCATGCCCAAAAAATATAGGGGAATATTGGGAATAAAGTGAGATCGAGGAGGACCTGATTGACCTAGTAAGAGCTTCACGACATATGAACTGCTTATGTAGCAAAAGAATAGAGCCAATACACACGGTTTTCGTAAAAGGCTGGGGTTAGGCCAAGAGATTCCAACACAATTGGCCTAGGTTTTAATTCCAACAGATTACCAACAAATTAAGCCAAACAAATAATAATAATAAGTTTATTTCACACAAATAAATAGTCCAACAATAAATTAATGATAAGGCCACAGATAGGAACAAGTGTCACAGAACCAGAACAGAATGAAGCCAATAGAGAGAGCGTGAGAAGCTGAACAGAAGCAATCGAAGCTAAGCGGGTTTTGGTAGGGGAGATTATATAGGCCAGAAAAATAGGCGGGTAGACAAAGTTAAAGGTAAATAACATTCCAAAAGTGGAAAAATATAAATTAATGAATGGCGGCTGGTACATAAAAAGGAAATTAAACAGATGCGCTTAGTTAATACAATAGAAAGAATTTTAAATATAATAGAAAGGAAAAAATTAAGTTTAGATTTAGACAAAAGACGGGGCAAATTCAATAGAAAGAATTTTAGCTAAATTACAAAAATAGACTTTAAATTATTTATGAATAATCACTGGTCGCTGTCCGCGACAGCTCC
>RCFN01005281.1:0-11051 GCA_003693605.1 Meloidogyne floridensis | reverse complement strand
ACTTTACCTCGTTTGGCAATTTAGCCATAACCCGCTGAATACCCATTGATCAATTTCACGTGCATAAACTACTTGCCAACTAAATAAAAAGTTTATTTTTTAAAAATAAAAAACTTTTCTATTAAAAAAAAACAATTTAAGTCTCCCAAATTAAAAATTAATTAATTAATTAACCTAGGTGTAAGAATAGCTGCAAATCCAATTATAATCCCAATTAACAATAAAAATAAAGAAATAATTTGAGCAACGGAAAGAGGGAAAATTGAATTAATTGAAAATATTCCCCCTCCAACAGAGGGTGAAGAAGCCATTTAAATTTAATGTTTTTAAATATTTTTCCAATCTTTTATTTAATTATTTTCTTTAAAAATATAGAAAATATTTAAAAAATAATTTGAGAAGGAGTGCAAAATTGAATGAAAAAGAGGGATTGCTTTTTTAGAGAAAATAATAATTTAAAGTGTTAGAATAATGTTATTCAGTAGACCTTTATAAAAATAAATGTTGAGAACAACTTGCGCATATTAAAATTATTGTTGAGAGTTAATAAACTTAAAAAGAATATTTTTTTATTTAATAAAGTTTAGATTAAATAAATATTTACAGACAGTCCCTGGGGACTAGCTGATAGGGAACTTCAACTGTGGTTTATAAAAATTATTTCTAAAATAATAAAGTTTTAATAAATTGTAAAAAGTTTTTAAAGTTTAATAAACTAAAGTTTTAATGGATGCATGAAATAATAAATTGTAAAGGAAAATGAACATTTTATAATTTTTAAAAGAAATAAATATGTATTAGTCATTATTATTTTATTATATTAGAGTTAAAGCTTGTTATAGCGAGAAAATCCAACTCAGAAGTCTGGATTTTCTATGTCTTCCAAATTCTTTAAATCTCTACATATTTTACATCTATGTATAAAAACCTTACAAGCTATTTATTTAATAGAAAATTACAAAAAAATAATTAATTTTGCTAAATATTCTCGTTAAGGTGTAGCAGCGATCGCGCAATTCAAAATAAAAGAAAAATAAAAATCGGGGGAGTTTGGAAAGTCTTTTAAGGCTGTTTTCTCATCGATTTTCATCTCTCTTTTGCTGTTAGATTATTTCCTGTTTTTCTTTTTTGAATGTGTCACCAAACAAGGTGCAGCCGTTGCTTGGGGCAATAAAAAGAAATTTTTAAAAAATTATTATTTGTTTGCTTGTAAATTTTAGATCATTCCACACAACAAATTTTAGTAAAATTAAAAATAAATTTGAGGATAATTATTTTTTAATTTTAATTATTAGGTATGCTAAATCCTTCAGCCCAAGAATTTGAATATCAGTTAATAAACCTTAAACAATAAGAGTTGTTAATATTTTTAAAAATTTATTTAATAAAACAATATTTAAATAAAAAATATACAAAATATAGATTACATCCTTAAACATATATATTTGATACATTCATCCATAATATCCCATTCTTGGTTTATGTCGTTTCCAAGCCATTTCCTCATCTGTAGATCTCCATAGCCATGGTGGTGTTAATGATGAACCATCTCCTCCTTTATAATAATACTTCTTTTCGTAAGGTATATATTCTGGTGGTGGCCGAGGACGAAGAGGAGGTGGCGGAGGTGGAGGAGGTGGTGGTGGAGGTGGTGGCGGTGGAGGAATCGGCGGAAGTGGAGGAGGTGGTGGAGGCGGTAGTGGTGGCGGAGGAGGCGGCGGCGGTGGGGGCGGTGGAGGAGGAGGTGGCAGCTCATATCTTTGATATCCATAACCATGTTTTTTCCTGCTGATGCTGTTAAATTTAGATAAAATATAATTAGAATAATCATTGATAAAATATGTAGAGTATACAACCCGGCTTCAGGATCGGTTTTGCAAAAATCTTAGGAAATGAAAAGCCCAAGTTATAAGTTTTTTCCATCCCTTCTAAGATATAAAATATCCCATCTATGGTATCTTAATAGGATTTTTCTGCCCCAGTATATTAATTTATAACCCCATTGGCGATGAAATGAAGCGACTTTCCAAAATAGTTTCTTGTGGTGAAATTATAGGAGGTGGTGTTATTTGTGATATTTTTGGAATGGGTGGTCCAGCAATTCCTCTTTCAGCAATACTTAATGTTTCTTCTATTGTAGAGCCTGGAGGACTGGCTGCATTGATAGAAGCTAAATCTATTAATCAAAATTATTTAAATGAGAAAAAATCATTTTAAATTACCAGTCGGTGTTTGTATACTTGGAGGATCTGGAATGGATGGTGGAGATCCCCAGCCTGGGGGAGGTCTAAGTACAGGCACTACTGGTAATGGCATATTATTTGAATTAATTGTTTCTTGAGTAAGTGATTCGGTTATATCGATACCTCCACCGTCAGGTGGTGTTCCTGGTGCTGCACGAGGAGTTCGACTAATTGAAAAAGATTTTTTGAAAATTTTTTAAATTTCTCTCACAATTTTGGTTCCAAAATAGAATAGACCAAAATATAATTGTAATTAAAAATAATTAAAAATAATTGTAGATACATCCAAACTCCTTTCTCCATTCTTTTAATGGCAATATTTTTACAAAGTAAAATATGTCAAACCAGAAACATAAATTTATTTAATAAAATTATTTTACAAATTTTGTCATGCATTAAAAGACACATTTAACACCTTTTTGGCCCGCCTTTATATATAAAATTTTCCTCATCTTCAATTCTTTCTCAAAGTTTTTATAAAAAATTTTTTGTGATTTTTTTGTTTTTTCCTTTTGTATTTTTATATTATTTTTATTTAAATGACTTTTCCAATTGTTTAAATTTTTTATAAATCTTTTGTTAATTTTTTGCCTAATTATGTTTACTTTCCAAAAATAAATTGAATTAATAATTAAAGAAAAGAAAGTCTTTTAATTTTCTTTTCTCGTTATGTAATTTTCACGGTCACGGCCCACAGCTTTTTATTTTTTTATTAATTTAAGTGCTTTCTCCAAGTTTATTTTTTGCTTCTTTCAAAAAAGTAGAACTGAGAGAGAGAGAAAAACTAACTTAAACATTAAAACAATTCCTTTTTATTTTCTGTTTCGGTAAGTTTATTATTAAATTTTTTACAAAAATTTACAAAAGCATAAATGTATGTATGAGTGTTCTTCAAGAATCAGTGCTGCAAAATTTAATTTAGACTTAATAATTTAATCTAACAATTAAAACACTACATATCATGTTTATTACACTTTCTGAAACATATGAAACCCAACGTTATTAGTCAAATTTTTCTGGAAAATGAGATCGAATTTTAAGGCCTTACATAATTTAGGAATAGCTCAAAGATTTTTCCTTCCCTATTATATTTATAGTACGTATGTAAATAATTTAACTTGATTAATTATTGTGATTAGGTAGATTAAGCTAGAAGAGTGCCCTCTAACATAGAAATCTTTGATTTTCCATCAATTATTTGATCTTAATTTTGTTACCCCGATAAAGTAAAACAAATATAAAAAATATTTATTAGACAATCTTTGATAAAAACAAATTGAAAAAAAATTGCACAAATTACACTTAATTGGCATTCACACAAAACATGATAACACTCAAGATTTCTGTTTTTTAGTTGCAAACCGTACAAGTCAAAATATTACGATTAACTTTTGTAACAGATTGTTTAAACATTGCTAGGTTTGCAAATAATAAAGCAAAAAGCTTTTAAATGACCCACACTATCTGAAATTACCTATGTGAATGCCAAGAAGAAGGAATACATTTATTTTTCAATTTGCTTTCTAATAAAATGATAACAAAAATTTTGGAAAGAGGTCCACTGAATGAGTAGAAAAATATATATTTAATTTCTGCATATTTTCTGTTTTGAAAATATAATTATTATGAGGTCTATAGTACTAGGCAGAGTGCATTATAAAATTGGTTGAATAACAGATTCGTACCCGACCAATTTAGAATAAATATACAAAACCGAAAGAAATGAAATGACAAAAGAAATAATAAAACGATTCTCTGAAGAAACAAATTATTGATGTACCTGTGTAGTTATAATATTATTGTTGTTGTTTTTGCACACTTTATATATGTCTTCTGCTAATCCTACAAAATGATCACGATAATCAGCAAGTGTGTGCAACTGCAACACGCAGTTTGAATCACGTGCAAAAGCACTTAATTTTTCCTAAATGAGGAATTTATTAATTTTCTTTTTTTTAACATTAATAAACTAACCACCAATTTATTATATAACCGTTGAGCCAAGGAACGCTCATTAATATACAATTTGTCAGAATGTACTCTTTGAATAGTTTCGCAAATAGTCGCCAAATTTGGCAGCAAAATTCTTAGGATAACCTAAATTTAAAAACAAAAAATTAGAAAAATGATCAAGCAAACATCAGCGCCGAGCTCGCATATAGCAAAAGTAGCACCATACAAAGTAGGCAAAGAAATGTTTTGGTCTGTAAAAGCTCTTGAAAGAGCGCGAATTACTCGAGTATGAATATGCGGTAGACGATAATGCCTAAGAAAAATTAAATAAGCTCTCCCGAAAAAATTGATAAAACCTAAGTAATTGAGCAAGCAAATCTGCTGAAAATTCACGAAGCACACAGTGAGTTTCAGACGTGTGTTGATTGGATGAAAGTTGACGGCTAAGGATACAAGACATCATTGCAGGCAAGAGTTCATGAAGCTGTCATTTATATTTTAAAAGCAATAATAGTAGTAGAGCTTACACAAGGCTCTAATGAGAGAGCAGCATTCTGAGAAAGAGCCTGGATCATACGCATCTTAAAAAATATAATAAAAACCCCAAAATACATAACAGACCTAAAGAATCAAAAAATAATTAAAACACCATAATAAACCCAAAACAAACCAGGTAGACCAGAATAGCCATATTATGGACAACTATGTTGCATCGAACCTTAATAGTTAAATTAAAATCTTTAAAAATAATTAAGTCTAACTCCTTCAGTTATGGCAATACAAAATCTTGGAAGAAGCGAGCGAAGACCACAATCCATTTGCAAGCAATTCAACGCTTCCTAAAATTAGTAGAAATAAAATAATATTAACAGTTACATGAGGATTAAATTATCTCCAAAGACCTATTTTGAAACCAAAGATATGTTTTCCTATAGAGTCTAATTCCACTTACAATGCGCTTCTGCTCGTCTTGACCCATAATAGCTTCCATAATCTTGAGGAAGAATAATTGCTGTTCCTAAAAGAAAATTTCTACAAAATAAAAATGTTCTCAAATACCAAAGACAATGAATGAGTTATAGTTGATTTAAGTTGAACTTGCTCTGTTTTACGCATTGTTTTGGCAGCCTGATTGAGGAAAAGACCACCACTACCCGTAGAGCCATTTACAAGAGCCTGCTCCTGAGAATGATCATCGGAAAGACAAATTTCAGGTGGTGCAGGTGGCAAAGGATTTTCTGGGATTGCTGGTTGTGTTCCAGTGATCACCAACCAATGAGCTAATCAAAGAAATTTTTATAAAAATAATTTAGAAACAATCACCTTTAAGTGTTGTTTCTAGTGGCATCTTTCCAGATGGTGAAGATAAAAATGTTCCAATTTCATACTCTTGGTCATCGCAAACAAAAATATCACGACCCTGTTTACCAACATGCCTGAGAGAAGGATCAGTAGATTCACAGCTGGTCATGAGCTAAAGTATCTTTGTATTTACAGATCAAATTAATCAATTCATTATACCAATTTAAAAAAATATACGTTTCATCTAATTCCAAACATTTTATAATTTTAATTAAAACATACTGGGGAATGACCATAAAAAGCCATTGCAATCTCCAAATCATCTGCAGTAATCCACCGCCGTCTACTGCATTTGTGAAATTTACGTACAAGTTTTAAAATCTTTCGTAGATGGGCAGAAACTTCATCCGACACTTGTTGACACGAACCAACCGGTAATTCAATACCCAATTGTTCGGCGACTGACTAAATAAGTTTATAAAAATAAACAAATCATTAGTGTAAAAAAATTTAATATCATAAACATAACCGAAAAATACCGTCAAAAAAATGGGTAACAATAAGACTCAAGCGCCAGCAGATATAAATTTATTTAGATCATACTGGGGAATTTATTTAATTCTATCAAACCTTAACAAAACTAGCATCCAATCCAACACTATTTTGATTTAATATTGCAGTTGAAGTTGATGGTGTCGGAACACATTGACTGCCATCGAGATCCATAAAAATAATAATTGGTTTTTTGGGCTTATGTACCTTTCGATGTTGTTAAAAATAAGTGAATAGGACCACAGCCAACCCAGAATTTTCACTAAAAATTTTTAAATTGTAAAGAAAAAGGTTACTGGCTATACCGATTAAGGAAATTAACACAAAAGCGCCGACTAAGGTAAAGTCCAAGATGTACTCAAAATAAATAAAAATATTGCAATAAAGCAACAATTTATGAACAAAAAAATTTCAAATTAGCGAAAAAAAAATTTATCGATACGTAAAAATTTTTAGCATACAAGGAAACATCGAAAACTGAACTTATCTCCCACAAATTGTTTAAGATTCTGTCTCCTTGTTAGCCTAAAAACAAGTCGAAATACATAGGTATAAGCGAAGAGTTCCCGAAATAAATTGGAATATGCACAATTTACAAAGAAAAATAAATGAATTTATCTATATCTCTGGTTTTTCAAAAATTAGATTTTTAATGAAAGATTAATTTTAAAATTTAATCTATCATAAGAAAAATTCCTTTATAATAGAGAAAAAATAGGGAGACAAATTGAAAGAAAATGCCGACATTTTCAACGTTAGGCATTCAAAAAAGAAAACATCACCAAAATAATTAACAAAAACGAAAAGACAAGAAGATAAAAATAGATAGAAACTACAACGGCTATTTTTCTCAATTTTGAGTGTAGTCATTAAATTTTGGAAAAATAGCCAGCAGCAAGAATATAACAACAGAAAAATATCTTTTAAAGACATACTCCCCTGTTCAGCTTCTCAGATTATTCCGCCTTGTCTGACTTGAGAAGATTGTTTCGTAACTGGTCAACCTCTTTCTTCACCAAGGGCAAAAGAACTTCACCATCCTCGCTAATATAAGCGGCAATTGATTTGACCACCTTCATTGTTCCAGACCTAGTACCTTGTGAGAACTCAGCGATCAATATATACTTGTCATCATATCTAAAAATAATCAAATAAATTAAATTAAAATAAAAAACCGCTTCATGTCAGAAGACCATTTCCAATAACTGGGCGGGCTTTTTTCATCTTTACTTGACTCCATCGCTTGGTAAAAAGTTAACTTCTCCACATACCACTGATAAATTTGCAATATAAAAATCATAACAAAATAACTAATTGAACACAAGGCAAGAACCTAAACAAGGAATTAAATCAAATTTTATTTAAAAAGTTACTCACAGATTTCGATGCAGGAAAGGGACGGAAGTAGTCGTAGATGAGAGCGAAACCGGCAAAAGCCACTGCCAGAAATGAAAGTGCCAAACGGCCATTGGCCAACGAGTGACATTCAGTCCAACCATAGTTGTCATTAATTATCTAATTTTAATTGGATCAAATCATTTTAACGTATGTATATTAACGTAAAATATTTTTTATCAAAATAAAAACAAGTCACCTTCTTCACAGTGTCATCCAATGTATTCTTCACATTAGCACCGTCCCATTTATTTACACGTATCGGCTCTTCCTCCGCATCATTTTTATCCTTATTTTTTATAAAAATACTCTTTAACCATGCCAATTTCCCCACCTCTTGATTGGTCATTTTCAGCCAAAATAAAATTAAAACAGGTTAATAAATAAGCTAAAATCTTTAAAAAACAATAAAAAATAGGCAAAATTTTTCAAAAATTAAAAGAAATGTCGCTAACTCTCTATTTTTAAACAGGCGAACGACACGTTGTTTTCTACTTTTCTTTTGCAACAACAGCTAAAAATAAAAAATTGTCTGCCAAAATTTAAATAAATTTGTTTTAAAACGAATAAATTGATTTAATATCGATTTTAAATTTATATAATACAGTAGCCTGCATAAATAAAGTCACATTGCTCGTTTTCATTATTCATTTGTTACTTTTCCTAACTTTTTCGTGGTTTTACATATATTTGATTGTTTTATATTTCAGGACAAATATTTAAATTGATTTGACTTAATTTTGTTTCAATTACTTCAACACAACGGAAATTTGTAAGCTGTTTATTTTGATTTATACTTTGATGTTTTGTGATTCAAATTTTTACCGTGTTAAAGCTACCTTTAGGGATGCGTTGGCGTATGGTTCGGCAATTTATATAAGATTTATTTTTAACAAAAAAATTTTGTTTAATTGATCGTGAGGGAAGCAAAGTTCTAACAGGGTAAATCGCATGGAGTTCAATAAAGCCGAATGGGCACCCCAATAAACATGGAGATGACATGGCTGTGCTCATTGTCAGTATAACAGGATGAGTTTGACCTATTCAATAAGTGGTTGGTGCTAAAACTGCAAAAACAGTTATTTTAACAACCTAAATAAAAATATTGAAACGACGCGATTTTGAATGACACTGTAATACCCTCCCGGCAAAGCCCATTGTGAATTATTTATCGGCATTATTGTCTCCAGCAAATTTAGATATCTTGCATTATGGCAATGTCAACTTCAAAGCTGGAGATGAGCTTGGGTATATTTATTATTGCATAAACAGTAGTTATTTGCTAATTTTAGACCAGATCATTGATGCCCAAAAGCGTAAGGGCCAAACTGCCGGAAAGAAGCCGATGGGTGGAAACGGTGGTGCGCGTAAAGTATTTGTGAAGAAGCGCCAACAAAACAAGCGTGTTTCGAAATTCAAGCGAAATACTGGTCGTCTTGGTCGAGTTGCTCGTTTTGGGAACAAGAAGAAGTCAACGGCAGGTGCTATGCAGGTAACTTTTTATAGGTTATTTGTTTTTATCTTTTTTTACGTTAAGAAAAGAATTGTGGTTGCAAAGCGCCAGACTTTTGCTAACGTCAAGAATGCTAGAATTCAAAAGAATAGAAACATGGTGAAAGTTACTAAAAATTTGGTTAGGAAGCTTGTCAAGGTTTTTGTAATTGTCTTATTTAGAAAATTATAATTCTTTTCAGAAAGCGATTGCTCAGAATTTGACTACCATTCCTGTCAGCATTAGTCCTAGTAAGAGGCAAATGCGTGTTCGTGCAAATCGTCTTCGACAAAAGAATATTCTCAGCCATGTCAATGTTCAATCTCGAATAATTGGTCGTCGCCGTATAATTGCGAATAATTCTCCAATTATGGCAACACGACGTGTTAAGACTGATAGAGGGCCAATTCGTTTTAATGCTCAAATGCCGGCTTTTCAACATGTTGTGTAAGTTTTTAGATTAAATTATTAATTTTTCATTTTTTAGTTCATTACCTCCACGCATCGTTTCTGCTAAACCACAGAAAATTGTACTTCAACCTCAAACTTCATCGCTTTTTACTACGCCTCGTCGTCAGCAAATAAGCTTTAATGGTCAAAATTCGAGTCAAGGATCATCAGTTCGTGCCCAGATTAATGCAATGCGTCGTGCTAGTCGTGTTCAACAACTTCAGAATCAATTTGCTAAACAACAGCAGCCGACTCAGAAGTTTATTGTTCAACAGCCAAGTGCTGGACGTCGTGTGCAACAGGTTATCTTGAGCCGACCACCACGCAGAACTCAATATATTCTCGTTCAGCAGCAAAATCGTGGTCAGAAATTTGGTCAGATTCCGAACAACAATTCCAACACGAAACGCTTTGTTCGTCGGCAGCAATTCTTCGGCCGAATGCGTGGACAGGCTCGTGGACAGAAGTTTTCGGTAGGCACTCCTTTTGGTTATGGTTTTTATATAAATGTCTATTTTAGGTCGTTGATACGTTCTATGAGCCACCGAATTTTCTTCAACGAATTTAAGGACTGACAGTTTGCGGATCATAAGAAGTGAAGAAATTTTGGATTATTGATAGTTTATGGATTTTATGATCCAAAGTATATACCTATTTTCGTCGTTTATCATTTCTTTTTAAATCGGATAAATATATGAAAAACAATGTAGTTGTATGGTTTGACGACTGTTTTTGGGTAGGGAAGCGTTAGAAAAAGGGTGCCCACTTTTAGAGTGTAGTGCATTTTATCCGTTGATGGAGGTTAGCGTTGGACATTCGAATTAAGATTAGGGAGTAGCGTTAGGTAACTTAATCAAAAGAAATTTACAGAATTAACGGGTTAGAGTTTATAATCAAGTTTTACATGTTCATGTGAAAGCAAATGGAGCGCCGACATGGCATGACTGTAACAATATAATGCGTGTAAATTAAATATTAAATGATAAAGAGAGAACAAAATGCATTGGTGTATCCAAAAAACAAAACAACATCAGCTTCTTAAAATTCTATATTTTCACCATAACGCGCCATTAAATACATGCATGCTAGCCCTAAAAATATCATTTTTGTCTTATCTAACTGGTAAGAAAACCTGTTAATAGTCCTGACGTTTGAAGTGCTAAAACCTCCAATCCACTTTTGCGTGAAACATTTAAGGCTTTTTCCATTGCATTTTTCATTTCAGGCATCATACAGCCCTTAAATAAAATGGTTTTAAATTTAAAAAATTAAAGCATACAAGCGATATGTATAAAAACCTGAAAATTTAAAATAAAATTTTTTAATTTAAATTCTATTTTTACATTCCTCCAGCAAAACCAAAAGTATAAGCAGCAAATGTGTGTGTTATATTTCCAATCAAAACTCCAATAATGAATCCAATATAACAAGTTAAAGCAGAAAGTAAATTGTAAAACAATGCTTGACGCATTGTCATACCCGAGTCTAAAAGGATTGCAACATCCCCTAAAATTTAAAAGGATTTTTAGGAACAAAATCAAAAACCAAACCTAATTCATGAGGGAATTCTTCACAAAGCACAGCCACACTAACGCTTATACCGCTCAATAATGACTCAGAAAATGAAGCACCAATGGTAACACCGTCAATAAAATTGTGTAATC
>RCFN01005277.1:0-23097 GCA_003693605.1 Meloidogyne floridensis | reverse complement strand
TCCTTGTGTGGCCAACATTATGTATAAATTCACTCAATTTTCTCAAGCACATTTAAAAGTTAAAAAGTGCAAGTAAACAACAAAAACAATTTAAATTTTTTAGTTAAATTTTTTGAATTGCTCCTTTGAAAATTAAATTTATTTGTGTCATATATTTGTAAGATTATATAGGTATTTTACACACTTCTCTCCTTATATTTTTGTCTAGACAATTTTTAGATTTTTTTTGAAATTTTTTGTGAGGATAATAAAATTTGGAAATATTTACCTTTAAATAGTTCCACACATTTTATTTTTAAGTTTTTATCAAAAATTCAGTGACCCTAAATTTCATTTAAGCTATCTTTTTGAATTCTTTTCTTTTCGGAAATCTAAATTTTTTTAATTTTTTACAAATCTTTAAATTTTAAGGTTAACGCATATTAATAAAACTTCACTAATTCACAAAAATAATTTAAATCTATTTCGGTCCTTACAATTTAATTACTTCCATAAAATGAATTCTATAGGTTAACCCTTGCCTGCTGAAATAACATTTCCTATTACTAGACTTTTAAGAGACATTAGGATAATAAATGAGAACCGGGGAATTTTAAACATTTTTTCTCCTTTTTTTATTCTCACAAATGTCTGATATTTTTTGTATAATTTTCGATTTTTTTAAAGTTGCCCAAAAACTACATTAAATATTTAAATTTTAATAAATTATAAAATGTCTGTTTATATTTTTTTTAATTTAGAAAAGTCTGGTTAACCAAAAAATAACACATTTCAATATTCTTTTTTTGTTGAAAGAATTATTCTTTCTCCCGTCTAAAATTATTTAGTAGCAGGTTGTTTCGTAAAACCTCATTTCTTAGAATTTTAAATATTTAGCTCAACAATGTATTGCTTTTTAAAATTTATTTTCTCATATAAAAGCTAAATTTTTAAGAAAAACAAACTTAGCGTTACTTTAACATTTTTGTAAAATAAAAAATAAATTTTATTTATTATCACGTATTTATTTCTAAGAAAAACTGTGAAAAAATTTTTTGAAAAAATTTTTTTTCTTTTAATTTTCTCAAAATTTATTAATTAACCTTTCAATGTTGTAAACAATTTTTTTTTAATTTTTAAATACGTATTTAAAAGTATAAAATTTATTTTAAATGATGGGAATATAATCTTTCGTTTACGGCATGTGACTCACGTAAATCTAAACTTTTTGTACTTTTTATTGGCATTTTTTCACCTTTAAAATTGTTGACAGGCATTTAAATAATTTTGAGGGTGTGCGCCAAAAGTTGGTTTTAGAAACGCAAAAAAAATTAATTTTTTTGTGATATTTTGTTAACAATGAAATTAAATAAGTTAGAAATTTTTTAGATTACCTATAATATGTTTTTTATTGAAAAAATAATATTCGAAATATCTTTTGTTGCAATATTCCGTTCTTTCAAAATTTTCTGTTTTTTTATCTAACTTTATTAAAAATTTTTAAGTTTTTGCCTCGGGGTCAGAGTAAATAAAAGATTTTTTAATGAGATTGAATTAGAAGCGTAGTAGATTGTCATACCATTGTCATACTGATTTCACCAATCTCTTCTCAAAAAATCCCAACCACCTTGTATAAAACAATTTTTGACCTCTTACTAGTACATTGTACATACTTTCACATTTAAAAAATAATTAATCCAAAATTTAAATTTATAGCGCAGTATGGGAAAACTTTTTTGGATTTTCTTTCAATTTCCGCTTTCCGTCTTTTTACTTCCGATTTCCGACATTTGTGATTGTTCGGATTCCCGACAGCTTTTCTTTTTCCGACAACCCCCACCTCGGCTTTGCATTTAAAAATGTCCTCTTCTTTCCCTTTAAAAACGCAAATTAGCATTTTTGTTTATCCCTTGGGAGATTTTATGGTTCGATGCTATGTGTAAGAAAAGAGAAAAAGGAGGAGGGAAGGAGGGGATTGTTAGTGGTTAAACGTAGATAAAGGAAAAGAAAGGGCATTTTCTTTTTTCTTTAAAGAAAATCTTTTGTTTAAAGTTAAAAGTGCTAATTTAAATAAATTTACTTTAAAGGTATATAGGCAATTAAAAAAAATTTTTTTTTAATTTTTAAAAGAAAAGGCAATTTAAATGACGATAAATTTTTTTTGTTTGAAAAATATCAAAAATTAATTTCATATAATTATTTGTAAGCAACAACCTTATCAAAATATTTAAATTTTTTTCCAACTTCCATTATTATTTCACTCCCTCTTAATTTATCTCTTATCCCCCCCCCCTTTTTTTAATTTATCCTCCTTCCTCCCTCACCCATTCCTCCCAATTTATTCCTCTCCAAATTTATTTTACTCCTTTCCCTATATTTATTCCCAACTTATTTTTTAACAGAAATGTTTGTTCTTTTATTTTTTATCTAATTATTTTTCCCTTTTTTTATTTCCATAATTAAAGGAAGTTTTTATTTGGCCATTAAATGTTTTTTAGAAGTAGTAATTGTGTAGAATTTCCTTTTTTTCCTTTTTTAACTTTAAAAGGCTTCCCAAAAGTATTTTTTAATAAAGCTATTTTTATTTATATATTTAAAGTGTACGCATTTTGCTATTTAATAATGACTTTTAATAATTTCCATTTTTGTCCATAATTTTTTTTTGGATTTAAAAAATTCTTGATTTGGCATTTTTATATTTTTAATAAGCGAATTTTTTAATAAAAAATATTCAATTTTTATTAACGTCATTTTTTGCTTAAAAAATTTATAATGCAAATCCAAACACAAAACACAATTATTCTACTCTCCTTTCTTTTTTATTTTCCGGAATTTTCCGGATTCTAAGTAAGAAGGTTTATTAAAAAGGTTTTATATCTATTAAGAAGGGTTATAACATTTTACAATCGAGCCTCATTTTTACCAATATTAAATACCTCTCATTATAAAATTAGATTTTTTCTGACTTGGTAATGGACATGGATTTCGGTATCCGTACAAGATATTTACGGCGGATACAGGCGGACATTCGCAGGCATTTTGAAATTATCTGTATCCGTATCCATTATCAATTCTAGATTTTTCCTCCCCGAAAATGCCTGTAAAAATTAAAGTTCGATTAATGAAGATAAAATAAATTGAAAGAAGATTTTTGGATTGAAATTAGAAGTAAATTTAAATAAAGTACAAATTTCCCAAAATATTTCTAAATTCCTCATTTTTCTAAAAAAAATTGTTTCAATCCACTTCTAAAGATTTCTGTTTTTTAAAAGATGACCTATTTTTGTGTTCTGAATTTTTTTATTTTAACTTTTTCAATTACGCAACTACTTAATTAAATCACTGAGCTTTTAATTTTAAAAATATATACAGATTTGTCTCGGAAATTTTATAAGACTTCCTCTTAGTTAAATGGCAAAGAGTTCAAAGTCTCTCAAAAACTTTGTAAGGATTCTTAAGCTCATTTAAACGTCATTTAAATTTTTTTAATTAAAAAATATTTTTAATATAAAGGTAAATATATTTATTTGTTTAAATTTTATTTTATCTCTTTTATCTGACCTTCCCCTTTTTTCTTTTAATGAATAATACGGAAATTTATTTATTTATTTAATATATTTTTTTGTTTGGTTACTAAGGGAATATATTGAAAGGAGTTTTTAGTTGTTATTTAAGTTTACTTTTATTTCTACAGTGTGTTTTAAGAAATTATAACGCCAACTTAATTTTTTCTGGTTTCCTAGTTTCCAGTTGTCCAATTAATCTGATCCTATAAAATTTCAGTTTAATGGGACAACGGGAAACTAGAAAACCAGAAAAAATTAAGGTTGCGTTATAATTTCTTAACACATTGTATTTATATTTTTTAATTCCATACAAAATTGGACACTAGCGAAAAAAATTTTTAAGTAACCGCAACTCGAAAATTTAATTTAATTTAAAAATTGACAAATGCCTTCAGATCTAATTCTATAGAGAACAAGGTTTTCGGTTCAGAATCGAACTAAAAAATGAGGATTCTTTGATTCCAATCTTCGGTTTGTTCCCAAATATCCGAAGATCTTCAAGCACCGACAACCCTACCCAAAAACCATTAACTACCTTAAGATTTCAAACAAATTAATTCAAGTTTATCACATTAGAGAGTCCAAAAATTCGTTTAAAACAAATCTAAATTCTTTATCACCTCTCTAAATTATCTTTTCTTTTTATTTTTTAATTAAATAAAAAAATATAAAAAAGGCGTCGAATAGCCCACACAGAAAAAATAAAATAAAAAAAAAGAATTTTTATTTCCATATTAAATTTCCTTAAATTTAATTTTATTTGCATATACTAATTGGTTTTTACTTCTAAAATAAATAAAATAAATTAAATTAAAAAGACCAATAACCAGAAGACAGATGAAAATAATTTTTTTCTTGAAAAGAAATTTTTTTTTAATAAAAAGATTTCTTGGAGAATTTAGAGAAATTGTTTTAATTGGAAATAAATTTTGAAGTTTTGACTTTTGAATTAACAAAAAAATTTTTTATTTTTTATTCTTTATAGGAATTATCCAGCGCTTTTAAAAAGTGGTGGATAATTTATTATAAATATTTTATGTTTTTCGGGTTGAAATAAGGTGGGAGGGTGAATGTTGAAGTTGACTTTTTCTTTGATATTCTTAAAATTTGGAACATCCAATTTAAAAAGAAATACCTATTTTTCTTTAATAAAACGAATAATGAGGACAAACTTTACAAAAAATTTATCTCTTAAAATTCATAAAAAAGTTACCAGTCTATACAAAAAGATAACCTAATTGCTTACCTAATTAATAGCAATTTATGTAATAATTAATATAAAATTAAAAATTCTCAGAGTTAAAAAAAGTTCTGTCTGTATACGTAATAATTAAATTTATTTTATATTTTTTATTCACACAATAATTTCTATTTAACTCAGTTTCAAATTTAGCTTAATTTCATTTTCTTATAAAGTTTATTATTTTTTACTTGAAAGATTTGTATTTGCAAAACTTTCTATTTTCCTTCAAATACGCGATAGTAATTAAATACTGGAAATTATACTCTTTCCGGAAAGTTTTATATTTTTAGGTATTTCATAAAAGTTTATAGTATTTCCGGAAAATATATTATAGTTATATATTCCGGAAAATATAATACTTTCCGGAAAATATACTAGTATAAATTAATTTTTCCGGAAACTATTTCCGGAAATAAATTAATTTTTCCGGAAGGATATAATAATTTCCGGAAAATCATTTCTCAGTAAAGGTTGTTATATATTATATATTTTCCGGAAAATTTTATAATAAATTTACATTTCCGGAAAGTTTTAAGATTAATAGACATTATTTTTTCTTTTCCATCTGTTAACTCTTTAATATGTTTAAATTTTTATAGTCTAAATAATGGAAGAACAAGCCAAAATATTAATGACTTCAGAATTTTTACATAGAAATTTTACTAGTACTGAACTACTTATGCCTCTTAAAGTTGTTAAAATTATTAATTTAAAAATTAAAAAAAAATTTTTTTAAAGGGTTTTCGCCAATTTGTGGCCATAACCTATTTAGTTTGTAATTTAATTGGATTTATTGCAAATTCTTGGGTATTTTTTGTTGTGGCGCCTTTGCTTTGGTTAGGCCATGTAAGAGTTCCAAAGTCTATTCTTTTCCATATTCTTGCACTTTGTGTATCTGATTTGGCTACAATGTGTGGTAAATTATTTTATTTTTCTTAAAACCTGCAGCATTAAAAGAAAAAAATTTTGCTTGAAAAGTTACATTCTTACCAAAATTTTTTTGAATTTTTTTTGAATTTTTTGACCCCACACGAGTGTCCGGGGTACTACACTTTTAAATAAGGTTTCCGGTTTTTTTAACACAATATCACTAAAATATGAATATAAGTATTTTTCTCTGGCAAGTTTATTTTACTTGCAACCTTGCATGTATTTTTGGTATGTATTTTTCCGGAAGCTTGGCGTTCTATACGTTTTTAAACATTTGCGCACACCCTAGGAAAAATATTAAATGAATATTTTTTCTTCTTATTTCCCTCAATTTTCCCCAGGAATGGTTCTTCTAAATTTGGAAATACTTAACGGAACTTGGCGTTTTGGACTAGCTGGCTGCAGAGCCTATTTACTTTTTGATTCTTTAAATAAATTTTCTGCCCCAGCAATTGTTTTGTTAATTTCCCGTACTTGTTATTCGATAATTTGTTTGGATAAAGGCCGTTTACGTCAAACAACAAATAATAATAGCGGTGTTAAAACAGCTTTTATTCAAGTTATGGTTGCTCTGGCAATTGTTTTGTGTCTTCTTTGGCCTTTACTTGTTTACTCTCAAGTAATTTTTTGTAATTAATTAGAAAATTAATTTTAAAAAATTCTTTATAGGTCACGGAAATTGTTGTACGTATTGATAGACATAAACGACAAGAACTGTTTGTGATTTTATATTTTACTTAAAATTAAATTTAATTTATTTCTAGGTTTGTTCGTAAATGTGCCTTTTTGCCTCCGCCAAATGTTGAATTGCTTTTTAATATTGTAGTCAGTATAACTAGGTGGGTTATAATAAAAACATAATAAACTTTCCTGAAAGACTTTATAGTAAACTAAAATAAACTTTTCGGAAAAATAGATTTGACATTTGAAAATTATAATAATTTTTTGTAAAATTTATATCTAGGTGTGTCAAAATATAATATAATAATTAACTTTTTGGAAAAGTAAAAAATTAAGTACCCACTAGATTGAGACAGGAGCGCGCTCACTGGACTCGAAAATGAATTGAATTTCAAAGATCAAACCAAAGGGTTCCCGCAGGATTAATCCCGTCTGGAATCCCGGGATTCCGGGACCTCACAAAATCCCGAATCCCTCCGTACCGCACTCTAATACCCACATTAATACACTTAATTTTTTTCATTATTTTAGTTATTGCATTCCCTTTGCCGGCTTTCTCTTTTGGTATGCATCCGTTCCTTTCTTCCTTTGGAGGAGAAAAGAACTTTTGAGCCAGAATCCTTCCTCCTCTTTATCTACCCAAAGGTACTACAATTAAAATAAATTATCTAAATTTTCTCTTCATTTTCAGTCATCCACCAATTTCTATAAAATCTGGAATTACGGGAAGTGGGGGTATTCCAAACAATTTTCCTGCACCTTCAGTTGCCGTTATTCGAAGAGTTGTGGTTACCGTTGTTGTATTGGCAATGGTCTATTTAGTTTGTTGGACACCTTATTGGCTGGGAATGTATGCCCAAAGACTTTTTCATCTGAGAATGACTAAACAGAGTAAGTTTATTGAAAGATTTTCCGGATATCCTCTTTCCCTCCTCCTCCCCCATTTCTAAACTTTTTTTAAATTTTAGCTGTAATTGTCATGTATTATGTACATTTAATGCCATATATTAGCTGTGCGGCATACCCGGCAATTTTCACTTTATTTAATCGCCCAATCCGCTCAGCCCATTATCAATGGAGGCGGTCAATGCAGAGAAGAATGAACGGAAGTCAGTTAGTGAGGAGAGTTAGAGATGTTTTAGTAACTAGGTAAAGAAACTTGGGAAATTTCCAGAATAATTTTTGTTTTTTTTTCAGGACAGACAGTCAAAGATCAATGAACAGAAGAGGCACAACAAAAATTTCTAAAAGTATTTTAAGAGAAAGACCGAGTAGTTGTGAGATGGAAAGACACCAAAGTTGTGTGTTACTTACAAGAAAAGAATCCCCTTTGGCTGCTGTCAGTTTTTGAATTTGAGAATACATATTTATGAATTTTTACTCAGGGTGTTTAATTAAATAATGATCTTATTTCTATTGTATTTTTAATTTAAGATTGTATACATGTATAAAATAGACTTTAAATATACCTTCCTGAAAATACAAAAGACTTTCCGGAAATATAATTTGTTCAGGAAATAACTACCGATTTACTCGATTAATTACTAGTGTTATGCACGGTACGGTATTACCGCGGTATTTTCCGGTATTACCGATATCGTACCGGTCGATTTTGTAAAAAATCGGTATTTTTTCGGTATCGGTATTTACCGAAAATACCGGTACCGGAAAAACGCGTTTGCATAACACTATTAATTACCCTCCCTCGAATAATTCCCCTGCTACGGATGTGTTGAAGCAATAATCCCCCTCCCCCAAATACTGCCCTACTACACGTTCAAATTTCAAAACTCGAATAATTCTCCATGCCACGGATGGGTTGAAAAATTAATTCCCCAGGGAAATTAATCGATAAATACGGTATTTTAAATTCAGGATATAAGTTTCAGAATTAATTTAGGTAATTATATTTTCTTTGTACATACAAGGAAAAAAACTTTTTGGCGAGAAATAAAAACAACAACGGCACTCACCAACCGGGGATGATCGATTGATCTTTTTAAATAAATCGCCGGACTGCGCATGCATAGTCTTTTCTCTTTACGGCTTTTTCATCTCTCTCCCAGCTTCAGGGCAGATAGTTAGTGGAGGTATTCTTTCATTCACATATACATACAAGGCCACCCATCAACCACCAAAAACTTCTTTCCCTCTCCTCTTTCTAGAAACACATTTTCCCCCAAAATTAAATGGGAATCGACACTTTCCCCTTTTTATTAAATTTAAAATGGTTAAGAAAGAATTATCGGCGGAGAGGGGTTATCCTCCTTTGGGTGATTGGAATTTTGGCATTTTTACTTTGTTGGGTATTGCTAACTTTGTTAATTTTGTTGGCACAAGAAGCTGTAAGTGTGTATAAACTAAACTAAATTTTTAATTTCCTTCAAAGTTACTCGGCCCCGTTTTCTTGACAAAATCCTCTTCCTCCTCTCTTTTAACAGTAGACCCAGATTCTTATGCTGGAAGGGGAGTTCAACTTTTGGTTGGGCACTTTAATGGAAATTTGCCGGCAGAGAGAAGGGCTAATTTAACTGAAGGTTTTTTGAGACTTTAAATTTAAAAATATTTATAGACGAATTAAATAAAAATAATTATTCGCCTATTCCCGAAGCGGGTCAAAATGGGCATCCTGTGGAATTGAGTCCTGAAGAGGAGAAAAGAGCAGAACATACTTTTGGTATTAATCAGGTACTAAACTTTACAAGAATTTTCCCAAAAAACATCAGTAAGAAGGAAAAGTGTACGAGCCCGCAAAAAATGCAAGGGAGGAAGGAAAAGTGTGCATTCACTTTGCGGACAGGTGGATAGTAAACTGGACATTTACCCAAAAAAAACTTTTTACTTCTTTAAATAAATAAATACATTTCCGATTAAATAAAAATAGGATTCAATAAATAAATCAAATTTTGTATCAATAGTCGGTATTTTGTTCATGCCCCCCCCCTATTTGTGTCTCTGATTAATTTTCCTTTTATTCTTTTTTGCCTCAGAATGGTCAAATTTCTTTTTATAAGTGTTGATTTTTGCCACTGCCGCCTATTTTTTCATTCCTAATTTTGCCTCAATTAACTTAAATTTTACTTAGAATGCTTGAGGGTTATAAAAGGAAAATTAATTTGAAACTCTAATAAGTAAGGGGAAATGAACAAAGTATCCTTTAGTCTTATTTACAACGGGACGGATAACTTCAAAAATTTTTTCACATTTCTTTTTACACGGATTAGTACATAAATTGATCGTTCTTTCTCTACTCAGTTTTAGGCTTTTTGTTTTGTTTTTCCTGTTTGCTCTAAGAAATTTTATATTTTTTATGCCAATTAAAAATAAAAAACCCCACCTCTTTTTTATTCTCCTCTTTTTTAAACATTCCCTCAATTTTCTCCAAATCATCCAAGGAATACCCTAAAATATTGTCAGGTTCATAAAATAAAATTTCTCGTTTTTCATTAATTTTGTATGGCTCAAACTTAATTCCAAACTTTTTAAATATTTCATTCATTTTTGGAAGTATTCCTTTTTCACAATTTTCATTGGCTATTTTAAATTCTCCTTTCTTTTCCTCTTTACTTGTATAATTTGAAAGAACTTTACAAATTCCGGTTAGAAAAAGAATAATGTTAAAAGAATGTTCTGCTAAACTATCTAAACTCTTTTTTACTTCCTCAATCAATTCATAATCCAACTCTTCCTTCTAAAATTTTTAATAATTTTTAAATAAAATTTAACATATCTATTTAATAGTCATAGAAACTTAGCTCCTTAAACCCCTAAAATATTTATCCATTTCGGAGTTCCGTTATTTATTCCATTCCGGTTTTCTCATCCACAAATAGTAATACTATACCTATTCTACCCTCCGTTAATAATTATAGTTTGGCCACAATTTTATATCATTCTCAGATTTAAATTAGTGAATAGAAAGCAATGCTCTCTTATAATTCAAACTCTTCCTTTTCATCGTTTTAAGAAATAAGGGAAATTAAAAGAGAAAGTAAAGCAGCGCTCAGCACCTTAGTCGGCAGAGCACCTGTAAGCGACTAGCAATAACTGCCAAGAAGTCGCAGGATTTATGCCTGCCCGGGGCTAATCTTTTGCCTTCCTTTTGGTTATATAGCGCTACATAGAGACCGGACTGGGAGTCACGAATCTCGATAATCGCTACATCCCTTCATGTAACTGCCTATTATATTTACAGCTAATATAAAAAAAACTTCTTCACCACCTCTTGTGATAACAAATCATTGGTATATCCATAGAGCGCTGAGTATTTTTCAGCATTTATAAAAAAATCAAAACTTTTCGATTCAATGCGGTCTAGATCAATTAGTGATTGCTTTATATTTTCAAACTTTTTATCATTCAACCAATCTTTAACAAGTTTGTCATTAGCAAAAAGTCCAGGGTATATTTTTTCCTGGTTTTCTATCCATTTGTTGATTTCCACATTATTTTTCACTAAAAAAATTTTGTTTTTCAAATAATTTCCCGTTTTTCTTTTGGAAAAGAAAAATGAATCAGGAAAGTGTCTTAAAATATACCTGTCATCTAATAACTCCCCCTTGCCTCTCACATCTCTAAGCCTACTAAATTTTATAAAATTCTAACCCGTTAAATCTTCTCCGACTTTTAAAATTTATTTTAATTGTCGGAAAAGGTTTCCTACCAGTCTTTAATTGTTAACAAAATAAAAACTAATAGTGGTGAGATAATTAAAAGCCTAATAACCTTGGTTATTTTTTGAGATGGATATGACTGTTTTGTTTAATTTAGAATCATGTTTTGTTGCAATTACTTTGTGTTCCTTTCTGTTAATTAACTTTGAATTAAGAGATCCAATCACTTGTTGGATTTCAATCATAAAAAATAATAAAATAATTACTTTATGAAGAATCATAATTCTAGGAGGATTTTTTTTAATTTTTTCTTTTAAAAATTTAAAATTGAAAAAAAAATTTAAATGGGAATAAAATGAAGACAACAACACTCCCTTATCTCCCCAATAGAGGGGGAGAGTCTCCCTCCCTCTTGAAAAATTGAATGTATGATTGATTCTTTCACATGAGTGTAAAAGTCAGGCGGAGAAGTCATGTGTAAAAAATGCCCATGACTTGAGATTTTGACAATAAATTAATCAATTGAAAATTTTAAAAAAAACATTGATTGTCTATACATTCCCTCTCTCCCTTAAAATTCTCTCCAACATTGACAAACATGTTAGAAGATAAAGATGTTTTCCGGAAAGGTTTATTTACTCTAGATCCTGTCCCCCGGCGCGGGGCGGGATTGCGAGATACCGCTCCCGCAATCCCGCACTTTTTAACTTTTGCGGGAGTGCGGGATTATTAACGCGGGAGTTACTCCCGCAAACCTTTTTAAAAGTTACTCCTGCATCCGGGTCCTGTCTCTAATTTACACACAATTTCCAGTTCAACTTGTTGGCCAGTGACTCGATAGCAATAAATCGAACATTACCGGATATTCGTCGTATTCAATGCCGGGCTTATGCTGAAAAGCTGCCGCCTATTAGCAAATTACCGGATACTTCTATAATTATTGTATTTCATAATGAGGTGAGGCTGTTAAATAGAAAATGAAAGTTTAATTCTGTTAAGTTTTTTAAAGGCTTTCTCTACACTTGCACGAACAATAACAAGGTTGGGTAAACTTTCCGAATGTACTTTTCTTTGAATATTCCGGAAAGCTTATTACCTTCAAGTTTATTATAGTGTGTTTTCCGGCAGATTTTTTCTGTTATGCTTGTGTATCCGGAAAAATCTGTTTTTTCTTGAATGTTTATTCTTCCGGATCTATCCTTCGGAAAGTTTATTCAAATATTAATTTCTATAGTGTCATCAACCGATCACCTCATTCATTACTGCGTGAGATAATTCTTGTCGATGATTTCTCAAATCGAAGTTTTTTAAAGATGATTGTGATAAACAAATATTTTTTTCTATTTTTAGAATTTCTGGGGGCCGAATTGGAACTCTTCTTACAAACTTTGCCTATCAGAATCAAGCTTATTAGGGCTAAAGAAAGGGTTGGATTAATTCGAGCAAGGCTTATGGGGGCACAAGAAGCTGTAGGAAATGTTCTTACTTTTTTGGATGTGAAACTTTTTATCATCCTTCTTTTTATAAATTTGTAGTTTTTTAGTCTCATTGTGAATGTACCCGTGGATGGCTGGAACCTTTACTGGCCAGAATAAGGGAAGAAAGAAAGGCTGTTGTTTGCCCTATTATTGGTAATAAATTTGTAATTAATAGTTTACATATGTAGATGTTATAAATGACCAGACATTTGCTTATCAAAAAGGAATTGAATTATTTAGAGGAGGATTTAATTGGAATATGCAATTTAGATGGTAAGTAGAGTAGCTAATACATTGTATCTAACACTATATTTCTATTCTTTTGTTAAATAGAATCCGAAATGAATATATGTACTATATGTATATAATCTTCCGGAATGTATATTTGGTAAATGTTTCCGGAAAGTTTTTATATTAGGTATATGTTTCCGTAATTACATTCTTTTTATATTTTCCGGAATATATTGTATTACGTTTCCGGAAAGTTTGTTAAATAGAATCCGGAATAATATATATTCTTCCGGAATATATATTGTATTATGTTTCCGGAAAGTTTGTTATATTATGCTTCCGTATTATATACTTTTTATATTTTTCCGGAATATATTGTATTACGTTTCCGGAAAGTTTCTTTTCTTTCCTACTGCTCTCAATAATACTTCTAGCATTTTCCGAATTATAGAAAACACATAGTGAGAAAGTTTAAAGCTTCATAAATACGCAGGAATTAATAATTTTTAAGGTATGCGGTTCCAACTGATATGGCCAAGCAAAGACATCAAAAAGACCCTACAGCAGCCATTGTGTAATTTAAAAATAAAAAATTACCTAAAAATTTTTAAAAGTTCTCCAACAATGGCTGGCGGTCTCTTTAGTATAGACAAACAATTTTTTCAAGAATTGGGTGCTTATGACCCAGATATGGACATTTGGGGAGGGGAGAATTTGGAAATGTCTTTTAGAGTATGGCAATGTGGAGGTGTTATAGAAATTCTGCCTTGCTCACACGTTTTTCTTTGAAAATTAAAAAAAATAAAATCCCCTAAAAAGGTTGGCCATGTATTTCGACATGCCTCTCCCCATGATTTTCCAAAAGAAAAAAGTTCTGGTAAAATACTTAATTCAAACTTGGCGAGAGTGAGTGAAGTATGGATGGATCAGTGGAGGTTTTAAATAGATTAGATGAAAGGAAAAGATTTTTAAAAATATTTTTAAGGCATTTCTTTTATAAAATATCACCGCGTGGGTTTATATTTTTTTAGAGATAAATTGAAAAAAATTTTTTAGAAGCTTCTGCTCTAATTCCTTCCTTAGATGTTAGTGAAAGAATTGAATTACGCAAAAAATTGAATTGCAAAAATTTTAATTGGGTAAATTAATTTAATAAAGAAGGAGAAAATAGGTTTTCGGTTTATACTGATTTAGACTCTCCTTTCTCATTAAAGGCCAACCATAATTCAAAATGTTAAAATGACCTAGAAAAATATCGCGATATTCCGCAAACCCCCCCCCCTTTTTTTAAAGTGGCTAATTAATAGTAGGGACATTAATCCCCATCCCCGAACCCTAATTAATAATGGGAAACTTGGAGGATAACAACAAAGTAGATTAATAAAATGAGAGATATTTAACTAATTTTTCAATTTTTAATATGTACCGTATATGCTCTAATAATTACCCTGGGTAATTATTGTTTCGATCTTTCGCTGGAGGAAGTAATTAATAGAGCGGGGGTAATTATTTGAGAGAGGTTAATTAATAGAGCATATACGGTATATATTCAAGTATTTACAAAATGTGTGGAAAGACAATTTTCTACCTAATGGACGTTCTGCACTTATTGGCCGTGTAAATTACTAAAATTAATATTCTTTTATTTTTTAAAAGTTAAGTTTCGCCATTTATCCTCAAATTCTTGTCTTTTTGGTCGCCCTTCAAATCCGGGGAAGAGACATCGTTTAACAATGGGGACATGCTCTCTAGGTTTCGATATATGGCAGGTGGAATGTATTTAGTTGACATTATTTAACAAAAGTTTCTTTTATAGTTTTGGGTAGTGTCTTCGTCTAAAGAATCAGAAGGTGTTAGATTAATGAGTGACGAGCATCAATGTTTAAGTGCAGCTAAAGAACAAACAGATAATAATATTTGGAGAATTCAATTGAGGGAATGTGGTGGACATAGTAAGGGAAGAAATGATAAAGGGTTGGGTTAAAAACGGGGAAGAAGGAGGATTTTTAGAGACGAGTTTGGAGAGGGGGCAATACGCAAAAATTTTCGCGTCGCGCCAAACGCAATTTTTCAAATTCTTAAGACGAGCCAAACGCCAAAAAGACGCCAAAACGCAGCGCCAAAACGTAATGGCGCACAGCCCTGTTAGGGTGGGGCAATGCTTCATTCGATTCCTTGGAAGATCAGAGATCTGAGGAGAGTTTCATTCTTTGTTAGAGTTTAGTGTAAAATGGAATTTATTCTTGGAACGGAATAAAGGTGAATTACTCCCTCTCTCGGAATTTTTCTTTTATTACAATTCAAAATTGAGATGAGCGGAATATAAAGATAAAAGTGTTCGAACAAAAGAATTTTTTACATACTTTTAATTTAAGAAATGGAATATTGGCGATGGGAATATCGAGTGAGTTGAAGTTAAATTAGAAATAAATAAATTTTAAAGAATCGACATTTTGTCCACATAAACAGCAGTTTATGTTTGGATGAACCAATAGAAACAGCTAATTCATTCCCTTCTGCAAATATTTTTAATTTTGATGGAAAAGAAGATAAACCTGAAAGATTACCAAAAATGTCAAAATGTGTTAGGGGAAAATATTCACAGGTAGAAAAAAAAATGAATATTTTCTTGAATTTTGCACTCTTTTTAAAGCAATGGGAATTAAATGAAATTAAATGGCTTCCAGAGAATAATAAAAAGAATTAAAGAAAAGGAGGAAATAATTTAAATTTTATACTAATTTGTTGTAAATTTTGTTTTGTTATTTAAGTTGAATTTCATGAAAAAATATTTTTTAAATTTTGAATTTGGTGGTAACTTAAAACTGTAGACAATCAAGGAATTAGCGTTGAACTGGCCCGTCCACAAACTGATTTAATTCTTTTTGAGTCTAGACTGAGAAAGAGTAAATTAGATTTGGGATTTATGGTTTTTTTGCTTGAATTCTACATATTTTCCTTTTGTTTTTTTTATTTTTATAAATTTTTTTTATTTATAGATGTATATTTTAAATATTTTAATAGAAAAATGACAAAAATTTATTCGTTTACTTTTCACAATTCAAATTTACCAGCTATTTTTCAATGTGATAATTGGACAGCTCAACAGGTTGCCGAATGGTTAAATGGTAAAAATTAAATATTAAAAAATATATTTTTATTTCTAAGTTAAATTAGAAATAATTTTTTTAAATTTGCGGACAACATTTGCGGACAAAATTTTCCCTATTTTTTTGTCCGTAAATTTTATCCGCAAAAAATTTTTAATTTTTAAAAAGGCGTTGATGATGGAATGGCTCCCTATATCAGACATTTTGTTACACACAATATTACTGGAAGTAAATTGTTAAATGTTGATAATGATACTTTGAAGAGAATTGGTGTAAATAGAGAAGCTTCCCGTGCAAAAATAATTTCTGCAATTAATTTACTTTTGTATTATGTAAGGAAATTTTTTTAATGTTTAAAAAAATATTTTTTAGAGTTATTCAATTAAATATGAAAATTTACAAAAATTGGCTTTGAAGACGAGGTTTTTTTTTATTTTTTTACCTTTTAGTGTGCCCTTTTTTTAAATTTCCTAGATAAATATTTGTTCTTCATTTTTGATATGCCCCTCCATTATTTTTTGTTATTATCAGGGTCCTACAAATTTATTAAAGTGACCTTTCTAAATCCAAAAAAAATTTGCTTAAATAATATAACCATAATTATATAGTACATATGGGGTAAAAATAAGTCTAAAAATTGAATTTTTCTTTACAAAAATTTTTCTGGCCCAATCTTGAGAATTTTCTTATTTTTCATCAAAAAAATTTCATCTTTAATTTTTATTAATTTTTTTGAAGAGTTTGTACAAACGAAATACTCGAAGCAGTCTCCATAGCCACTCCAATAATCAATAATTCTTCAAATGCTTCAATGCACATAGAAGTATTAAATAATGTTTTGGGTGCATTAGCTAGCACATACGAAAATACTATAAGGCTAATATTTTGGTTGGAAAGGTTTTTTTGTTTGTTTAAAGATTTTTTAAATAATTTAAAAAAAAGAAATCCTTTTGCTGGAAATAAAAAATATGCAAAAATGAGAAATAATTTGGCTACTTATGTTGATGAAATGGTTGATTGTGTTAATAATCCAAACAATCCAAAATTCTTTTCTGTTCCGCAATTGTTGATTGAGGTTTGTTAAATATTAGATTTTTAAGAGTTTTTTGTTTTTAAGTCTTTTAAAAGTTTGGTGATACTTGGCCAAACATATTTAAAAAGTCTATTAACTAACTAAAAAGTTTTTTGGGATGACGAATAGTTCTTTAGTTTTTCTTTTTTTTTGCTCCGTTATAGGCGTTAAATTTTGCACTGCAACTAAGGATTTTGGATTTTTATGATTTGTAACTTTAGGATTTCGGTCTGTCGAGGAGACTGACTTTCTGAGAAAGTCTAGATACATCCAATTAATTTAACTCGCTAATCCGTTGCTTAGAATTGTTATTGAAACCTTTGATATTTAATTCTAAATTACTATAAGACTACACTCTTTCCTCGTTTTCCTAATAATTCTGGTTTTTCAAATATTTTAGAGAGCAAAAATGATTCAACAAGTTTGTAATGAAATAATTCATTTACCCGATCCAAGTATTTTATATACGGCATTTCTTGATAGAATAACTATTAGAAGACCTGCTTCTGCTGATTGGGTATTGTTTTTTTGAAAATTAATTTTTGTTAAAATTTAATTTAAGGGGTTTGAGATTGGAAGAACCTGTTTAGGCATAAATTTAATAACTCGAGTTGATTACAATTCCCCGTCTGCATTCCCAGATAAATTTGATGTTGGGGATGAAATTTTGGAGGTTTTTTTTCTTTAAAAAAATTTTTCAGAAAAATTTAAAAAAAGATTAACGGTCAATCAGTTATTGGATGGAAAAGGACATCACTTTTACGTCGTTTAAATGAGAAACAACAATTTTTGAGACCCGGACAAGCACAATTCTCGAATTTAGAAAATGTTGAAACTCAGCTACTTTTGTGTAAAAGACCGAGAGAAAGCTGCTCTCCCCAACGATTTCCTAAAATACAGGATTGTGGAAATTTGGGAGGTGATCAAGAAGCGAAGAGATTGACAAAATTGGCTTTGGATTTTAAAAATAAGGTTTGGAATTTTTTTTAATTGATTTTTAAAATTTAACTAAAAATGGGATATTGGACTCGCGATAAAACCAAAATTATTTTTCTATTGGATAAGTAAGCAAAAATAAATGGCGATGATTTGCTATTGCGAGAGACGGGTTATCTTGTTTTAACAAAAATATTTGGAGTTTTCTTCTTAATTCTTTCCGTCCCTCACTGATAATTTTTGGAATATTATTCCTATACTATTTTCTCTTGTTTTTTGCTTACTTTTCCGCTGACCCATTATGTACTAAATACTTTTAAATTTGGTCAAAGATATTTTTTATCCCTTTCCTCTCATTTTTAATTTTTTTTTACTAGATTGGAACAGATTTTTCTATGAGATGGCATCGAAATCAAAAAGAAATTTCAAACGAATTTAAAAAACAAGAAAACGGCAATTCCAACCATTTAGCCCTCCGACGTGTTCGTTCTTCAAGTTTTACAGCAAATGTAAATTCAAATAGTCGAAGATGCAGTGATTGTTCATTACCTCAAGCAAGTAGATGCATTTCACTTTTAATTCCAACTGGAAAACAACAATTATTTCGAAGAGCTTCTGTTTGGAATGAAAGTCCGCCTGGCACTTTACATTCTCCTTTTAAGGTGGTTTTTTAAAAAAATTAATTTTGGAATTAAATATGAAAATATTTACCATTTACTTGCGGACTAGATTTGCGGATCAGACATGGGGGAATCAGGCCTGTAGCCATCTTTTTTTCGGGGGAAACCCCCCTCCACCCCTGGCTACGGGCATGGGTGGAATTACATTATAAGGGAATTACATACTATGATAATAGCTAGGAGATTAGCAGATTATTTGAAAATTTATTATTGGATATTGAAGAGTACATATGTATTACTCAAAAAATGTCTCTAAACATTTTTATAGGAAATAATTTTTTAATTTTTAGGATTCAAATTCATGGCTACTTTTACTAGCTTCTTGGGGCACTGAAAATAATCGTTTAACAACAACAACTAGACCCGATCGAATTCAAAAAAGGCCTCCACCATTGAAAGGGATTCTCGAACCTGGCGAAGTTTCTGTTGTGGTAGATAAAGGGGAAATTGAGGATGGCCAAAATGGTTAGCAACTTTTATTTTATTTAATCAAAAACTAAATTCTAAATTATTTATAATAATTATCAGAAATTTTACGGCCTAATATGTATTAGGTGTAGAAATTAAAATCCGTTGTAAAAAATTTAAGGTATTAAAATCCAAGGTTTGCACTGATATTTGGGGTACTAAATATTTAATTTAGCCTTCTCTAGAATTTTGTCCGTTATACCAACTTTCATGAAATTAAATGTCTTCAACTTTTGTGTTTTATTTAGAAAAATAATATTTTTTTTAAATTTAAAGGTATCGTCTTTTCAAGTGTTGAAATAGTCCAGGAAAATGAATTACTCAAAATTGGAACTTCTCTTTCTGTTATTGTTGAACCTGAATGGAATGCTCCAATTAAAGAAATTACTGGAATATCAACACAACAAAGAATTCCTTTTTCTGAAAATGCCGTCAATCCGTTACCTGTTATTAGTGAATCTCCTTTGAGGTTTTTTTAAAAATAAATAAATTTTATTTTTGACTTTCCCCTCAAAATTTTAACAAAAAAATTTTTTGTTATATTTATGTATTGTGAATGCCGGGGAATTTATAACTGACTATAAAATTTGTTGTCCTTCCACATATTTTTATTAGGTACTTAAGTGATTAAATATTTTATTTTTTGTAAGTCTTGGAAGGAGGTTGAGAATTTTTTTGGAAAGATTTTTTCAACTCGGAGCACATTTCCGCTAATTAGGAACAAGAAGAGTTGGGAAAATTCTGGGAAAAAAAATAGGAAAATTTTCTAGGAAAAATTTCTAAATTAAAAAAAATTTAATTTTTTAAAGCAATATCCACGCCAAAATCGCTCGTTTCTTTTATGGGGAATTCTCAACAACTCCATCACCTAGTCCATCAAGTATAAATATACAAAATTCTTCCCAAGATTTAACAATAAAAACTTCAACAACATTTTTACCCAAACAAACAACAAATCCTGAATGTAAAACCCCAATAACTCCAAATTCTAAATATTCACTAGAATTGCCCTTTTCCTCGAGTACTTCAACTAAATTGGGGGAGGGAAGTTCGAGTAGTTTATGTTCTGTTGATTCGCCTTCCTATACTTCTACTATTGTTAAAACAGCAAGTTCAAGTAGAAATAGACTGGCTGTAAGTTTTTTTATTTTGATAAATTTATAAGAGAACTTTAAAATAAATCGGGGATCTAACTTAAATGACAATCTTCCATTAATGTCAGTTTTTTTCAATTCCATCGCCACTTATACGACAATCTCAGGTACTTTTCCGTTATCCCTACCCCTTTTTGCGGACTCTTATGTAAAGAATGATCAAACCCCTCCCTTCCTAATTTCACTCAATTTTTCCTATGGCATGTTTAATGATAGACATTAATAAAAGGGATTATATTTAATGTTAAATTTCTCTGATTAGAGATGTCGTATAAACAAGATCCCCTTATTAAAGTCTTCATTTTTTTATTATTTTTAGCCTTTGGCTGAACCAGATGAAGTTGGTGATTTATTATTAACTTATGTGCCAATATCTTCATCAGAAAATGTTTGAATAAAAATTATTTTTTTGAAAGAAATTAATTTTATTTATTTAGGCAATAAATAATTGCCAAACAACACAAAATATATCATCAAAAACCCCAATTATTGAAGGATTAATTTTGCGAGAATTATTTCAATCAGAATATAAAAGACAAATTTTTAGAGCTTCGTTTAGACGAAAACGTTGGACAAAATGTTGGGGGTTAATTAAAGGAGGGATATTTCAAATTTATTCAAATCAAATGGTAAAACAATTAAATTTTTATTTTGGAAATTAATTTAAATTTTAAGTCAACTGAAGCAGAACTTTTAATTGATTTATCAATGAGTACAATTACAACTAAACCTGAAATTCAAACTTCTAAAAAACAGTTAATAAATACTTTAATATTTATTTTTTCGGAAAACATTTAAAAATTAATTTCGAAATAACAACAATAACATTAATAGGCCTGGATTGGATATGGGGCTTGGTTTGGATATATAAGATGGAATGTGTCCCAAGTAGTATAGGGGTTGAGAATCTTTGTTATCCCAGGATGTTATGTTTAAGATATTCTAGGTTTGTCTCTGGGATGTTATAGTGCTAAGGCGAAACGCAGGGTAGAGTGTAGGCCTTATATTAATTGATGGTAGCGTGGCTGTTTTCTCTGAAGAGGTAAACGCTAGGTTAACAATCGCGAATTTACTAGAATTACATGAATCAATATGATTGAATCAACTTAACTTGTTTTAACTTTTACTCCTACACTTATCTCTTACTCCCTTAAACATTCTACTCCTCCCAGTTTTCCATCGTTATAAATGAATCCTGGGCCCACTTCTTTTACTCTGAAAAGTGGGAGAAGAAAACATAAGACATACTTTCCGGAAAATAAATTCTTAATTTTTATTCTTTTAAATTTCCTATACTTTTTTTAGCATTTTCCTACTAAAAAATAAAAACAAAGGATTAAAATTACATTTTGCTGTTTATTCAAATGAAGAATTAAATAAATGGTTAGAAGCAATTATTCAAGAACAACAAAATACTTTAATTATGACATCCTCAACTTCTTCAACAGAATGCCCAAATATTTTACAAAAATCATCCTCTAGAGCTTCTAATATTATTGAAGGAAGTTCTCCTCCTCCAATGATTGTACATGTTGTTTCTGGTCGTCAATCACCTCGGTGATATTTTTTAATTGGCTTTAAATATTGATTTTTGGATTTGCACTTTTATGGATTAATTAGGGTTGGAGGTCCGTTTCAAAAGATCGAGTCGGGCATCGAATTTTGGCCCGAAAAGGACTCGGTCGGGCCGGCCCGATAAAAATGACTCAAAGGCCCGACTTGAAGGCCCCAATCCTAGAAGTAATAAATGTAGTAGAGAATATTTTGGAAAATACATTTTGAAACTAATTCTGGATTAATTCTGAAATATTTTCTTGAAAACCATTTAGAGTAAAATAAATTTTAAAAATAATTTTGAAACAAAAATGTTTTCCTAATTTTAGGAAAGTGCAAGTCCAAAATTTTGAGACTTTAATTTTTTACTCAATTAACTTTAAGTATTTTTGAATGTGATTTTTTCTTAAACTTTTTTATTTGATTTTTTAAAATATTTTCCTAATTCCCTTTATTTCCAAAAATTTAGTCAATTTTCATATTGTGATTTTTGATTCTTTTGATTCAATTTTTGATTTGCATTTTTGTTTAACAAAGAAACTATCTGACCAAAAAAGACTAAAAAAATTCTTTATTTTGAAAAGATCATCTATAACATCTCCCCTTTCCTTAAGTGTCGTTTTCATGACGGACATTTTTATTTTATTATTTTTTGGTCAAAAACACCCAATTTTAATTATAACTCAATTAATTTTCTAGTCGATAAAGCTTTAATAAAACCTCTATAAATTCTCTATAATTTTTGAAAATAAATTTGACTGTATTTATATACTTTTTTTAAAAAGTTTTTTTGAAGGGATAATTTAACTACCAAGCATTTTTGAAGTTATTTTCTGTTTCAATTTTTTTAAATTTAATTTAATGAACAATTTAATTATTTTTCTTTTTTTCTTTTTATTATTTTTTCAATTAACCCATTCTTTCCAAAAATGTTATCAAACAAAATTTAATAATTTTATTAAATCAAATTTAAAAGAACAACAATGTATTGTTAATGAACGTTTTTTACTTTATTCTGTTGTAGGTCTTTTTTGCATTTTGTATTTTTAAAAGAAATTTTTCTAAAAGAATCGTGGAGAAGGCTTCAATTTAAGAAGGGATGTTTATATGAGGGTGGCTAATGTTGTTAGACAACTTAGAGAGAAAGGTGAGAAGAGGGAGGAGGAGGTGGTGTTTTGGAATAGGGAGTTTTCAACAAAATTTTCTTTTTCGATTCAACTTTTGGGTAATTTCCCTAAAATATTCCTAAAATAGGCACCTTTTTACACTAAACATTAAGGATGGTGGATCCGGATCCGAAAAAAGGCGGGATATCCGAAAATTTTCGGTTTGGACATCGGATACGGATATCCGAAGATTTCCAACTATCCGCCAACCTTACTAAACAGTCCAAAAATTATCT
>RCFN01005274.1:0-11822 GCA_003693605.1 Meloidogyne floridensis | reverse complement strand
CTCATTTTTAAATTTAATCAGATTATAAAAAATTATTACAGATTATATTAAAGTATAATTCTATAAGGGGACGATTCACTATGTCGCCAGCAATCACTCGTTCGAATTCAAGATGAGGGAACTTTTACCCAAATTTTTTTCATGTATCAAAGCATAGGGCTCATTCTTGAAAATTTTATTTTTAGATATTTCTCTATCATCTAAGCTTATTTGATTTTATTATCGTTAATTTTAAAGTAACGTGTCCAGTTACTTATGGTTTAATTTCTTGCTATACCCCAAATGTACACCGCAAACTGAGTGCTAGCCGATTTTCACAGCTTATTGAGGGCTTTCGAATGCTATAAGATTCATGTGTATTGGATTAAGCATCAAAAAGCTATAGCTATCAAAGTCTGCTAGCACTTAGTTTGGGGTCGTATAACGGAAAAGTACCATTTACCTCGTCATAGCTCCAATTTTACTTTTTAAAAAATTTTTTCAAAAATTTTTTAATTAATTATCTCAATGCAAAATCACCTACCAAATATTAAACCAAAAAATTAATTATCATCATTTAATAATAAAAATACTTTATAGTCTCTGTGGAACCCAAAACCCATCAAAATCAATCATTATATTAAGTAAAAGCATCAACACAAAAGTCATTTTTACCCCGTCTTTTCGCGCAGCATTCCTTAAGCGTGCACAAATAACCAATTAATTATATCAGTTTCAAACCAGAATAAATAAATATACAAAATAATATAAATATTCTCTCCCTTCTAAAGCAACGACCTCTCCCTTCTCTCTCTCATTTTTAAACATTTTTATTGCGGAAATTTTTAATTGCTTTTTAGGATGCGATATTTTTATTGTTAAATTTGTGATTTTAGTATATGAGCTATATTACTGATTTTATTTTTACTTTGGTTGGCATGATTAAATTTAATTGGGTAGCAATTTTGTCAGTTCTGAACCAAGCCGAAGAACCGAGGTTTTTTTGGTTCAGTTCCGAGGATTTTAGAACAGATTTCCATGAGACAACCCTAGCTGTAACAACAACAGATGCCTGAAATATTGAAATTCTTTAGTGCGTAAGGGGGTATTTCACTCTCAGATCATTTTTTATATCACTCTCAGATCATTGGTATCTTCTAAGGAAGCTTTCACTTTAACAAATTCCGTCTACTTCATCCTTCAATGCGTATGAGTATATAATTTTAGACTACCCTAACAGGTAACAGACTACCCTAGACTACCCTAACAGGTAACATCAACAAATCTGAAACATTGAGATTTTTTTGTGCGTAAGGGTGGAAAGATGATCTAGGTAAGCTCCCACTTCAACAAATTACGCCTACTTCATCCTTCAATGCGTATGAGTAGGGTTGTCGGTTTCATCAGATTCATCAATTAACCGAAATCGAACCGAAAACCCGAACCGAAAATCTCGAGTTTTTCCGGTCGGGTTGAAAGCGAAAACCCTACGTATGGTATATGAGATTAGACGCCGTTATCACACAAAATATATGTTAGAAGAAGTTATAATTAAGAGTTAAGACAAATTTCTTTATCAAATCACTCTCGTTCATTGGTATCTTATTTAAATAAACCTACAAAAGTAAAGATAAAAATATCAGTGGAATATTAATTATTTTAAAAATATTCGGGTAGGCTGACCCCATTTATTCTTTATCTATTTTATCGTAAACTTAAAAAGTAATTAAAAATCACCCCCTTTCTTATATGTGCGCGAAATATTTATAAAGCAAAAGTACGGAATGAAGTCAGCGATGATCTAAATAATTTGCGAGAAAGTAATATTACAATTAATATACAATTAAATCAAAATCAGATTTAGACTGAATTTAATTATTTAAATTTAATTGAAATTATTAGGTAGTATATGATTAAGGTTTTCAATTTTTGGAAATCTTCGGATATCTGGAACCGAATTGTAGGTGTATTAAACCGAAGAATACGCGGTTCTTCAGTTTGGTCTGTTTCTGAACCCGATAACCGTGAATATGTAAAAATTTCATTGGATTGGTGATGGAAAGAGGATCATCCCGTCTCTTCAGTTCAATTCGTTTCCGAACCCGATAACCGTAAATAGATAAAAATTTCATTGGATGGGTAAGGGAACAGGGATTCTACCGTCTCGATTCCCTGAAATCAGTAATTAAAATTTTCTCGCGAATTGCCTTAGATAATCAAGAAACCATTTTAATTATCGGCAGGATCCCTAGTTGAACAGACCCCCCTCCCTCATGTCTATACACTTTACAACCAACTGTACTATTTATTAATAAACCAATGATCAGATAGTATTCTAGTTTTACTAATTAGTTTCTTGATTATTTTTAATTCACATCATTATAATATCAATTTTTAATAATTCTCTTTGATCATACGCCTGCACTAAATGTTTATTTTATTTTTTTTGTTTAAAAAATTTTTTTAAAGGGAGTTTTTCTATGTTATTCTGCACTTTGTTAGAAACATTTAATTAATTATTGTCTTAAACAATTATTAAATATTTAATTTAATATTTCATATAATTTATTAACTCACCTAATATTATTTTTTGTTCAAAAATTAGGTGAATTAAACTATAATTTTTATTAGAGACCTAGATCAGTAGAAGGTAAGTCTACCGCAACCAGACTCACTCACAGAGCCATAACTTAGCGTAGGATTCTCATAGAACATCGATTTTGATACCAACAGACTCAGCTCGATGAGCTACGTCGAATCAACCCAAAAATGTCATGCCCTGACTTGGCTGGGTATAGTTATGCGCCCTGCGGCAGACTGAGCTGCGGTAGATCAGGATACCTCTTAAGATTACACTTTAAAATTTATTAGGTAAATTGTGTATTCACGTGTTTTTCAAATATTTCCGTTGGGACAAAAAATTATTTTATTAACAACTATTCATCTTAAAACTAAAGATTCCCCTTCAACTTTGAAATAAATAAAGTAATAAAATATAAATTGCTCTTTAATAGACGTCTGACGCTAAATAATTTTTAAAAACAATTTTAAAAAGTTTGAATTTAAAAAATTTTTTTAATAAAATGTTTGTTTTAATAGACAAATAAAAAATTTTAAAAACAATGAAAAACAAAAATATACTTTTAAATTATTAGTTTAATAAAATGACTTGTTTATAATTTATTATTAAAATTTACTTAAACTTGCTACCCATTGATTCAAAAGCTATACCAGATGGTTGAGAAAAATGGGGGGTTCAATCGGGGGTTCACGGATCGAGGGTTCAAAATTTTTACTGGATTGGTTTCGGGTTCAAATAAGCAAGGTTTCCAGTATTGGTATTCCAGTATTAACGATTCTTTATATAAAATACCTTTTTTTATGAGTTATAAAATAATAAATTGAAAGGACATAATCAAAGGAAACTTGATGTCTCTTAAAAAGGAAACTTTAGTTTGCAAATTCTAGTCTAAAATAATTTGATAATCAATCATGTTTGAATAAATAACCAATTAAAGTAATTTGTTATACTAAATGAAATTTACCTCCATTTTTTATTAATTAAATTTCCCTATTTTCCGCACCTTCAAAAAATTGTATTTTAATCTATTGAGCGAATAAAAAATTAAAACGCAAATTGCAAATTAATTAGAAAAATTTTAACAAATTTGAAATTTAATTAAATTGAATGAATAATGTAATTAAATACATAATGTATTTCTTTTTTTATAGCGTTATATTTCAGAACATGTTTATAAAAGTATGTATATTCTGATTTATTTATTTAACGTATTGTTATTTATTATACTTTTCTGAGTTATATTTAAATTTTATTATTATCAGAATTTTTAATTCTGATTTTTATTCTTGTTGTTATTCTTATTTTAATTCTGATTTCAATTTTATATTTCATAGTTATTCTGGTTTTAACTATATTTTTATAATTCTGATTTTAAATTCTTCTTATTCTGATTTTAATTTAATTTTATAGTTATTTTAATTCTGATTTCAAGGTTGTATTTCATAGTTATATTTTAATTCTGATTTTAACTTTATTTTTATGATTCTATTTTAAATTTATTTTGATAATTATTTTAATCCTGATTTTAGGTTATTTAGATAGTTATTTTAATTCTGATTATAATGTTATTACATAGTTATTTTAATTCTGATTTTTAATTCGGATTCTAATTTTGATATTTTTTATACCGCTTTAATGTTTATTATTCTATTTTATAGTTATTTTATTCTGATAAGTTTTATATTAAAAAATGTTGAACTATAATTCTATTCATTTATAAAAAAATCTAACATAAAATAAATATTAAAAATTAACCCTTCTCATATCCATTATGTTCATCTTTCTTAAATTATAGCTAATTTATTTTCTCAATGACAAATATTTTCTAAAATGCGATTGCCATTTTTCTCGTTCAAATTTTTTATTTCTCAAATTTCATCCTTTTTTGTCAACCTAATTGGGTAAAGAAAACCTTTATTGTATATTTCCGGGCCAAAAATATTTTTGTCAATTTATAAAGTAAAATATGTGTATTTCAATAATTAACTGTAATTTTGATATAAATTCGTAAATAAAATTGGCCAAATTTGTGGGGCATTTTTACTTAAAAAAGGTTAAATAAAAATTATTAAAAAGAAATAAATTTTAAAACGTTCGAATTTTATTCAATTATTTTTAAAAGACCAAATTTCATCCGGATATGCCCTTAATTTATTTTAATATCAGTGTTATAAATATAAATAAATTCAGAATATCGGTTCATAAATATTTTATTTTTTGATTTTTTTTATTTTATATTCCTTATTTTATTTTATGGTTATTATTAGATTCTGATAATATTTAAAGAATAATAATAGAAATTCTAAGCAATATTTAATTTGGTATATTCTGGTTTGATTATAATTCTGACTTATAATAATTAACTGTCTAATTATATATTAGAGTTATAAGATTCTGATTATTTTAATTTTTCTTATTCTGGTCTAAGTTTATTTTATTCATTCATTATTCTGATTTAATTTAATATTCAATTATAGAAATTCTGAAATAGAATTACAATAATTCTAATTTCGCAATATACTAGTTATATTTTATATTAGAGTTATACTATTCTGGTTTTATCTAAAATTCTGGTTTCAAATTTTTCTATATTTTCTGATTTAATTTAATAATTCTATTATAAAAATTCTGAAATAAGTCTAATTTAATAATTATTTCCATTGAATGTTAGAGTTATATTATTCAGGATTATTTTAATTTACGAAGTTTCATGATAATTTAATATTTTAATTATAAATTCAAAGTTAATTTATAAACTTTGTAGCTTAGTAAAAATTTTTTTATTTAAATAAAATTTATTTTTCTAATATTAGCCAATTTAAATTTTTGTTATATTACTCATTTTTGTTTCGAAAATTTATCGAGAAAACTTTTAAAAGTCAAGGGAAGACCAAAAAGTACTTTTTTCTTCTAATTTCAATATTAATTAATTACTTATATTTAATTTTTAATTTTATCAAAATAAATTCCCTTTGTAACGCTTTCTTAAACACATAAAAAATTCTTTTATAAATAAACTTGTTATTGGAGAAATCATATTCAGAAAATTTTCAGAAATCATATTCAGTTATATTTAAAGTTTATTATAATTTTCTGGTTTAATCAAGTTTATTATTCTGGCTTTATTAGAGTTATTATTTTCTGTGATTCATAAAGTATATTAAATCAGAAAATAAACTTTTTCTGATTTTAAGTTTATTTTTAATTTTTGATAGTTATACAAAATTCTGTTTACGTTAATTATACATAATTCTGAATTTTAATTATTTAAAATAAACTTATTAACTCTAAATAAATTCTGATAAATTTTATTATTCTGTTATATATTTTATTATTCTATTCTCTATTATATAAATTCTGATATTTTGATGTTATATTCAATTGTAAACTGGAAATTCACCATGGGCGTTTCTAAGCAAAACGCTAGGGCAAAATAAAGGCGGGGCGGTCTCTTTCATATAATACATAAACAAAACACTTTCCCCTTCTCTCGCATTACGGAGAGGATCATCATAAAAATATTTATCGAGATAATATTTTTCTCCCCAATTTTTTTTCCTTTTTAATTTTCAGTGCAGTCCGAAACGGTTTGAGTGCATTTTTATCATTTATGAGTACACCATGTATTTATTGCCCATTTTTCCTTATATACTAGCCATGAGAAATTGAGAAAAATCTAGAATAAATATTCTAATACCTATTTAAATAATTTGAAAAAGTAAAAATTTATTTTGTTATCGTCCGAGAGATTGTAAAATTTATTTTACGTTGAGTAAAATAAAATAATTTACAAAATTAAATTTTAATATTTATTTTAGGACTGTGTAGCCTGTTTATTTTTAAATTATGATGGCTTGCGGTAGCCCAATGTCCTGTTAACAGTCCTAACACTGATTCATAGATAATCCGAGATCAGCGAGATTCCTGATCAACTCAATCTTAATTCAGTTTAGTGCAAAGATTTCAGAAATCTGACTCCGTTCAAGTCACCCGTCGAACAACTTGGTTTGCTTAATAAATTAATGTCAGTGAGAATACTGTGACGGCTTTATTTTTATTTATATATCCTAATTGCAGCTTATCCTTTTTTCTTACCCAGTTTTGTCTATATTCTTTTCTCTGATCTGATATTTTAGACCCCTTGTTGAAGTCTACATTCTTCATATCCCGATCTTATGTTTTCTCCTTATCCTATTCAATCTTATCTTTAATCAAAATTAATTTTCAGTCATCTCTTCACGTTTTACTTATTTCAAATATTTTTTGTTTCTATTTACTCATTTTCTAGAAGACTTTATTTACAGTCATTTTTGTCTCACTGCTTATTCACTTATTTTTAAACTGTGATTAATCTATTTATCGAGAGGAGGTCATTTTTATTTTATTACAGCAAAAGTGAAGTTTTTAAATATTGAATTTGACTAATACAAAATTTGGGTGGTTTAAAATTTGATTATAGTATATAAAAGGAGCATCTTCCTTGGATGTTCATAGAGCTAAGACTAAAATACCGAAAAATATCGTCGTAGTACGGTACCGTTCATGCTAACTTTTAATAAAAATCAAGCATAAAAATAAGCCTTAAATTTGTTCCTTTATTTCGTTTTAATCAGTCTAATAAGAGCGAATCTTAATTTGATACCTACTTGATACCTAGTGAGAGTAAAGCAGTTGGGCTATAGCTTTCTCCTTTAATCGGCGGCTGGGAGCGAACCAGCATCTTCAGTTACTGGACTGATGTGTTAGCATTACACCACACCGGCTACTGCATAGCCTTAGGAATTAAATAGCGATATGCTTTACTTGAGCATTATGTGAGGGCTAGGCTGTTGATTACTAGTTGACCCATACTGTTAACTCATACTTTTTTAACTGATCCGATCATAGCTGATCCGATCATTGTCATTAACTATCCATTTTATTTTTACTTCAAGTTTATTTATTTATTTTTATTCATAAAGTAATATTATTGCGACAATAAATAATATTATATGGAAATCTCGCATATAAAATTCACGTGATTTTTTGGAAGAAAAAACTAGGTCAGACCAAAATTATGCAAAAAAAGATAAAAAACAAAGTTGATAAACAAACAAAAAGTAAAGTGTTAAAAATAATTTTTTCGTTATTTTCACGTCAAAATAAAATTAAAATATTAGTAGTGCATTTCTCATAGTGTGTCCTACTCTCACTAAAAATTTTTTCTCAATCAGAGATGGGTGGCTACAAGTTTTTTGCCAAAATTTTCTATCTCTTTTTACGAAAAAATTTTTTTTCAATAAATTTTTATGTTTCTCTTTAAATTTCAGGTATTTTATATACATAATTAAGCCTTGCTTAATTTTAATTATCTCCTTTTTGACGACAGGATTTCCTTAAAGAAGCTTCAGATCCTTCAAATAATCTTCCATAATGCTTGACGTATTCCACGGGGAATTTACTTTTATTAAATTTATTTCAACTCTCGCCTTCTTCACGACAGTAGGGCTGTTCTTCTGTGGAATGTCAGAATTTTTAAATTTTTGAAAATATTTTGGAAATTTTTTAACAAAATTTATAAAATTTAATTTAGCCCAATCTGCCGTCAAATATGGAAAAGAAAAGACACGGACGAAATCAGCGGTGCCCCATTCCTTATGGGTGTACTTGGAGGCACTTGCTGGATTGTCTACGCTTACTTAAAAGGTGACAATACTGTGATGTATGTAACCGGTACACAAATTTTGCTCTACTCTACTTATACTATATTCTATTGGTTTATGTCTAAAAAGAAGGTAAATTCAAAAAAATCAGATTTATTAAGAAATAAGAATTAAATAAATCAGAATTAATAATTAATCAGAATTTTAATAAACAGAATTAAATAAACGAGACAGATTAATTTAATTATAAACAGAATTACTAATAAATCTACATAATAATTAACAAACAGAAATATTATTAAATCAGAATTTTTAATAAGTCAGAATTATTATTAAATCAGAGTTATAATAAACAATTAAATTAATCAGAATTAAATAAAACAGAATTATTATTAAATCAGAGTTATAATGAAAAATAAACTAAATCAGAATTAGTAAACCAGAATTATAATTTAATCAGAATTAATAAATCTGAATTATTTTTAAATCAGAGTTATAATAAAACAATTAAATAAATCAGAATTAATAAATCAGAATTATTATTAAATCAGAATTATTTTTAAATCAGAGTTATAATAAAACAGAATTAAATAAATCAGAATTAATAAATCAGAATTATTTATAAATCAGAGTTATACTAAGCAGAATTAAATAAACCAGAATTAATAAATCAGGATTATTATTAAATAAGAGTTATATTAAAAAATTTAGTAAATCAGAATTATTATAAAGAAGAGTTATAATAAACAAAATTAACTACATTAGAATTATAAATTTAGTTCTGATTTATAGTATAATTAACTGATATGAAGCTATATTAATAAATAGTAAATTAATTTTTTAATTATCTCAGCTTGGGATCTCAATCAAAATTCTTCTTCTTGTGGGTATTTGTTCAGCGCTAGTAGCTTTGGCTCATATCTTTGGGCAGAAAGTTTTTCACCCTTTGGGCATTATTTGTACAACCTTGAATACTATGGACTTTGCTGCACCGTTGAGTGGATTGGTAAAATACTTGAAAATTAATTTAAAATAAATATTTTTAAGCGAGTTGTAATACGTCGCCGTGCAACGTCCACCTTACCCCTACCCCTCTGTATTGCCAACTTTATGGTTTCTACAGAATGGTTTATTTATGGACTGTTAGTATGGGACTTTTACTTGATTGTGAGTATCAAAAATTTTTATATAATTAATTTAAAAATTTTTAAAGACCCCAAACGGCATTGGCAGTCTTTTGGCATTTGCGCAACTTATTTTATTTGTTGTCTTGCCAAGAAAGCCAAAACAGAGGCCACCATTTATTCGATTATTTTATAAAATCCGACGTTGTTGTTCAACAGAAAAGGATATTATTTCTACTGATGTCGAGGCTATTGCAGGTAAAAATTATACAATTATGCCTGACTATAAGATACCTTAATATACCTATTTTTAAATTTGGTTAGCCACTCGGATTAGGCAATATCTTATCTAATATACCCACTATAATTCAGCAAAATTTTTGTCCCTCCTACTTATATGAGGCCCAGATTAGCCACAAAATGAGGGAGCATATTAAAAATACCATTTATCATAACCCCTCTCTATAATTTACCATTTTTTGGCCTCAAGTTCTGTCAATTATTGCAGCACAACTCTAACAATTTTTCTAATTAAAATTTTTTAGTTGTTTCATCAGAAAAAGACCCAGAAGACAAAATGTCTTTAGGTATAGATAGAATTAGTCATCATCGTTGGTCTAGCCGTATTCTTACAAATGTTGTAGGGGAAGTGGAAAATGCTATTCAAAAAGTGCAGATCGGAGAGCAGTAAGTTTTAAAAATTTTAAATACAAGCAATTAATATGGATCTCTTAATTTTATTAATTTGAATAAATAGGATATATTTTGGGAAATATTTCTTTCTCTAAAACACCTAAGTCTGGTTAAAATTTAAAATTGAGGGAGATTAGGAGTCATAAATGAGTTACAGTAACCGTTTATTTGAATCCATCTGCCGATTGCTTAGAAATTGACCGAGAAATGTGCCCTCATAAAAATCTTTTGGGCTGTTCCAGTTAGGAGATACCTGAATTCATTCCTTAACTTCAAAATCCCTCCAAAAAATTTTTTCTTTTCTTATCCCTTAATATTTCAAGATTTGCCTATTCACACAAACTGGACAAATCGGCAGATTCCTCAGATTCTGGCTGTGCGGAAAGCGCTAAAACTCTTTCACCTGAAGAACACCGCAAAATCGAGGAGCACATACCTTCAACCAATACCGAGGAAGAGGAGATTGACACGTTTAACGAAAATGAGAATGCCTTTGCAGAGAGTGCAAAATCTATGAGATTGAGTGCCAAACACTTACAAAAACTGGCAGCAACATTTGGGGCGTCCGGAGCTGAAAATTTGGACTTGGGAGAGAGCGGGGAATTAGATTCTGTATACGGGCATTCTGTTAGAAGGCAATGCGCTAGTGCTATGAGTGAATCTGCAAATACGGATAGGGTGAATTTTTGTATTTTTTTGTATTTTATTACATTCTACTCGGTTCTAGTAGAGTCAGAATGTGTTTAAGATATCTCCAGATACCGTATTTCATCTAAAATAGCCCAATAGGGGTTATACTTTTCGATCAACCTCTAGAGGAGGGGGCTATTTTAGAGGCTGGGGCTATTTTTTCAATCGTCCTCTAGAGGGGGGGGGTTATTTTAGAGGCTGTCGATATTTTAGAGGAAATCGGCATCTAATACTATCCCACTTGATTTAGTTTACGCATATCCTTGGACAATGGATTTTCCAAAATTTTTAAATGGGTGATACTTATCTCTATTAATCCCAACCTATTAATCCCCTATTAATATGGAAATTTTCTCTAAATTTGGTAAAAAATAAAATAGCTAGTATATTTTTAGCTATCAAATTCTGGACTGTTCCGCCTCAGTCGACGCCTCTCAGCAAAAATCCAAAGGACTATTCATCAACAGGAACAGCCTAAGAAACGTGCAGGATATATTGGTGGATTTGGCTATTCACTCCAACAACATCATTATCGTGCTTTACATCCGAAAACAGATCAGGAACAAACTGATGGGGAACATGGTAAAATTTTTTAATTTCTTAATTTTTTAAACTTCATCATGGAATCGAGGTGACTACTGTCGATATCTTAGAGTAGAATATCTTCTCTTACAAAAATTCCCTCTCACTCCGGTTGCTATTTCCCGAGATTTAAGGCTTGGTCCTAGGCTCAATCCGAAGTTGGTCTCGCCCCCCTCCCCATATGAGGACTTACAATAACGGAGAAAGAGTGGGAAGGAGTTGTTATCTTTAAGGGAAAAATCTATTATGCCTGGAACCTCAGAAGGCCTATCCCTCGAAGCCCCTTTAGTTACCCTCAGATCCCTCGATATCCAGGGGCATCATTACTCGTTGCCTTAGCCTACCTTTTGCCAAATAACTTATTCAGATCCGCCTTTTTTAAGGGATTCTCAGTTTTAAGGGACCCTCAGATCCCTCGATATCCAGGGGCATCATTACTCGTTGCCTTAGCCTACCTTTTGCCAAATAACTTATTCAGATCCGCCTTTTTTAAGGGATTCTCAGTTTTAAGGGACCCTCAGATCCCTCGAT
>RCFN01005273.1:8018-29011 GCA_003693605.1 Meloidogyne floridensis | reverse complement strand
AATGAACGTGAAATTCCAGCTGTGAAGGCATTTTTAATTGATTGGTGTTTACTGGAATGACCAACAATTTTTTGTAAAACTAAATCTAGTTTTTCTGGGACATCATAACGATGAGAAATGTGGTAAATTAATTCCTTAAAAATTAAAAAAAATATTTTTGGGGAATTTTTCAATTAAATTAATTTTTGAAACAAAAAATCAGAACAAAAATCAGAATGATTTTTGGAACCAAAAAAATCAGAATATTTTCTTGAAACAAAAATCAAAATAAAAATCCGACAATTTTTGTAACAAAAATGAGAATAATTTCTGATTCAAAAATTAAACAGAAATCAGAATAATTTCTGGATCAAAAATCAATGAGAATAAAAATCAGAATGAAAACCAGAATAATTTTATGGGACAAAAAATCAGAATAAAAATCATAAGTCCTCAGATATCGGAAGGTTTAAAAAAATTTAAAAAAAAACAAACTTCAATGTCCAAATTAGTATTGTACCGTTTAAACCTCCTCGAAGGATAATAAGAATTACAAAGGCCTCTTTGTACAAAATAGGGAAGCATTTGGAGACGATGAAAGACTGTTTGTATTGAACTTGAAAATTTAAAAAAAAATTTTTTTTATTTTAAAAATTCCCTTACTTATCCTGTTCAATCATTTCATCATTTATCACCAAAATTTGTTTATCACTAAAAATAAAAAATTCAATTTTTTTTTGAAAATTTCTCAAACTTTTTTAATAAAGGAATATAATGCATTCTGAGTTGCTCATTTGCACCTTCTACCAATTTATCAATTTTCCTCGAATCTTCTGCCCATCCCATACGTACATCTCCTTTGTAGGAAAGACCGACAATTTTATGAAGAAATTCCTTTAAAATTTGGGGAAAAATTTTTTTGGGGGTTTTAAGGTATAAAAATTTATTTGCGGGTGATATTTGCTGACAAACTGATTTTTTAGTAACAGCAGGGAACCCATGGATTTTGAATAACCCGTGACTTCTTCGGACCGAGTTTCAGGTCGGGGTTTAAAAAATGTTTACGTAATGGGTTTACGGTCAGATTGAGAAAAGTCCGGGTTTCGGATATCGTGAAACCAGTGACATCCTAGTCGACGACAGCGAAGATTTTCAACGACGACAGCGAAGATTTTGACAAACCCGACCCCCGACAACCCAACTCTAACAACTCCCGACATTCTCAATCCTAACAAAACACAATCCCAAATTTTCTAATCTTAAGGGGCCGGAAATCCACCCCGACTTTAAAAAATCTTTAAAATAAAAAAATATATTTTAAACAACCTCTAGAAGGTATCAAAGTATTATAAAACGATTTAGCTCCTTTAGGAAATAAGAATCCATCTCGTTTAAACCAATACAAATTATTTATTAATCTTTCGGTTTTAAAAAGACGCCAATGAAGAGAATAATGGGCTGGATTCCTCAATTTAATTTAATTTAAAGGAAAAAAGAAAAATTTAAAAAACAATACCAAAGTTGATTTTTTGATGAAAAAGCATGGAATTGTTACATACAAGAATAAAATCAACCTGAAAAAATAAAGGTAAAAATTGGGAAAAATTTTATTTTTAAGGATATTAAAAAGAGCCTTAAATTAGAATTAATTTTTGCCTGTAGCAAAAACCTCAAATCACAAGCAGGTTGTGAACAAACAAATTTAAATAGGAAAGGGAGGAGAGGAAAAAATGTGAAAAAACCGAAAACAATTTCCAGGCAAGAAAAATTTTCAGAAAACTATTAAGAATGTTTTTGTGAGTAATGAGCCGCTTGGGCACTTGGACATAATTATTATAAAAAAGGTCCAAGGTTTAATACCCAGTGATGAAAATATTTTTTAAAAGGCATTTTAGGGTGTAAGATTGTAATAGGAAAATTTTTAAAAATTCCAAAAAGACCCGAAAAAATACTAAAAAAAATAATTAAGATCCTAACCATTTTTTCTTTCTGATTTTCTCCTTTTTGTGGAACAGCTCCAGATCCATAAGCAAAAGCATAACAAACTTGATCTAAAGGGAGAGAAGCATCAAATAATAAATCTAAATAATCATCATTACAACAAATATTGAGAGAAGAATTTTGGATATTTTGAAGTGGTTGTTTTGAAAATGGAGGGAACATTTTTTTGAAATTAAATGGTTAATTTAAAATCTAATTTAAAAAAAAAATTTAAAAAATATTTAATTGATTTTTAATTACGAGAGAAAAAATAAAGAAAATTTAAACAAAAAAATTTTATTCAGAAAAAGAAATTTTTATTTTCCATAAGAAAAAAAAGTGAATATTTAACATAACAGGAATTATTATTTTTAAACCTCAAAAATTGTTCGTCTCTTCAATTTCTCAAAAATTAAAAAAATAATTTTTAATTGTGCCCATTAATTTCGACTACGTCTTGGACTGAAAATTGAATTTTAAAAATCGTCAAAAAATTTTCAAAATTTCAAAAAAATTTTTTCAAACCCCCTCCCCACCCACCCCAGCCCAAAAAAGTCTCTTAAACTTATACAAAAAAATCAAAAATTAAATTTACGTTTGTGTTTAAACATTATAAGCTCCACTGCTGAGAATAATAGATTTAATTGTAGCGTTGAGTTCGTCCTGTTTTTCTTGTAATTTTCTGATGTCACCAGTTGCTTTGTTGTGAAGTCTGTTGAAATGGTCGTAATTTACAAACTAAAAATAAATAATCTTGAAGTAGAAATATTTCAGATAGAAACATAAAGGACCCAGGAATAAAGGAAAATCATTTGGGGAGAGTGAATTTTAGATTAAAAAATTTTAAAAGACTCAAAAGGGTCAAAGAACCCAACTCTCCAAATTTTCACAAATTTTCAAAAAATTCCATCTTCCCCAAAGAAACCCCTCACAAATAAAATTTAAATTTAAAAACCTTAGCCTCTACCAAAGCATTTTCACATCGCAAATTTGAATTGTCATGTTGTGAGTTTAAACTTTCACGTTGTGAATTTGACTTTCCACTTGAACTTTGTTGGTGGTTTGTACGTCTTGGAGTCTGATTATTCATTGTAGCAAATTCTTTTAAATTTATAATTTATCTAAACTAAATTTTAAAAATTAAAAAAATAAAGAAAAAAATCCGTTCGCCTATCCCTCAAAGGAAAAAAATTTTGTTTGAATACCATTTTGTCGTATTTTAGCCTAAGTACCGTTTTGTCCGGTACCATTTTGTCGTATTTTAGCCTAAGTACCGTTTTGTCCGGTACCATTTTGTCGTATTTTTGCATATGTACCTTTTTGTCGCGTACCATTTTTACCGGAAATGTAACTTTTCTAAAGCTGTTTAATTATCTCTTTCTCTGATTTTCTTCAAGTTAGACACAAAAATATAGAATGCCAAAAAATTAATTTAATAAAAATTAAAAGGCGATAATTTAAAAGCTTGGATATTATTTTTAGAAATTTTGAAGAAATTTTTTGATTTTTTTTAATTTTTTGAGTGATTTTGAATAATTTTTCTTTTTTCTTTTACAGAGAAGCTCAGAAAATGTCGCTTTATGAAGAAGAGAATGAGACTGTTGCTAAAGAAAAGGAAAAGGATGGTTGGGAAATTTTAAATTTTTAGTTAAATTTTTTAAATAAATTTTTAGATTCTTCACAAAATATAATGAGCAATAAAATGAATTTGAGCTTTTTAAAGTCACAATTGGAAGCTAAAAAGGCTTTGCTTCAAAAATCTGCAGCTGCACAAAATCAGGTTTTTTATTCATTTCTTTCTTTTTTTATTTTTGAAACTTGGCTTCCTCCAATTCTACTTTTTTTCGAATTTATTTAAGGAGGATTAGATTCCATTGAGTAGTATTTTAAAAGCTTAGGGGATTGCTTAAGGTCTTTAAAATAATAAGTAATAACGTTGGGGGCCCGATCCGGCCCTTTCCGAAAGATCAACTCGGCCATTTAATTTTGACCCGAAAAAGACTCGGTCGGCCCAACTCGAAAACCCCAACCCTACTAAGTAAGGTTAGCCAGGCTTAAGAATGTGGTATCCAAAAAGTTGTTAGGTCTCTGGTAGAGACTGGATTGGGAAGGTCGGACGTAAAATATTTCAATGACCGAGTTTGTTTGTTTGAAATCTCGTCTCGGTCTGTTTTTAATCTCAGGTTCGATTCCTGCCTCTGCTAAACCTTTTCTTGACATTACCATTCTATTTTTTCCTCTGAACATTTTTTTTAAATTTTTAGAAGAATTTACAATCCCAACAACAACAACCTCCTCCCACTCCAACAATTTCAACAACTTCAGTAATTGAACAACAATCAAATTTACCAGAACAAAAACCCTTGATTTCTAACCTAAAACCACAGCAGAAGAGTACATTTAAATTAAAAACACACAAAGCTTTCCCTCTTCCACTTGATTCGTCTGGAGCTTTTTCAATTATTCCAAAAGCGTTTAAGGAAGACAAGGTTTTTTTTAATTTTTTAATGAATAGTTAAGGAACTTATTTACTTTAACACCCTTTTATTTGCAAATCACCCCTATTTATTTTTTTTCTTCACCGTTGACTCCCGCGAGATGCATGCCGGCGTCTCGTCTAGTCCCTTAGATTTGGTTGACTATTTTGAGCCTCTTTCCCTTATGCCCAGACTTTTGAACAATTTTTGAGCTCTCTCATTTTTTATAGGGACTCGTGACTCTCATATTGTCTGGGAACTCCCCTATAAGAAATGAGTGAGGTTGAAATTGGACACTTTTTGAGCTTCCTCGCTTTCTCCAAGTTCAGGTTGGGTTTCTGATGGCCATACTTCCAGACATTTTCGATTTTTTAAGCTTCTACTTTTAAATTTTCTTCAACTTATAAAATTTTTTAAAGGTTTTTCTTTTTGGTGAAATAATGATAGATGATGAATATAATCCAACAGCCCCGACAGATTATTCTATTTTTAAACAAAAAAGGTTTTTTCAATTTTTAAAAATTTTTTTTAAATTTTTTAAAGAGAACAGCAACGCTTAAAAGAAAAAATAGCAAAAGAAATTGCTGATAGAATTGCTAGAGAAGCTTCTGAAGAGGAAGAAAAAAGGAAGAGAGGGGCTGCTATTGCTCCACCAACTTCTTTTATGGTTAAAGAGGAACCTCAGGTTTTTTTTAATTTTTATTTTATTTTTAAATTAATGGGGATGATTGGGGGAAAAAGTAAATGATGGATTGGGGTTTAAAAAATTTTTCGGCTCGAATATTCGATTTCTGATAGCTACATAAAAAAATTTTTTTTTAGAAAAAAGATATTTTACGCTGGTTTCTGAAGAGAATGAAGTAGTCGGGGAAACAACCCCTCTATTCTAAGTCCTGTTTTTCATTGGAAAATTAGAAAATATTTTCTTAGAAAATATATAATTATTTTCTTTCCTTTTTAGCAGCAACAGCCCCAACCTCAACAACAATCACAAATTGATCATCATGAAAGCAATGAAAAATTGGAGAAACATTTTGGAAAAGGTGTTTCTAGAGGTTTGGGTGTAGCTGCAACAATTATGTCAAAAATGGGTTATCGAGAAGGTTCTGGACTTGGAGCTAAAGAACAGGGGATTAGTAGAGCATTACAGGTTTTTTGTTAAAAAATTTTTTTGGAAAATTTTGTTGAAAATCCTTTAAAGGTCCAAAGAACTGGAAGAAATGTTGGTTTAATTGTTGGAGAAGAAAAAGCCTCTGCTGTGTTTACAAGTTTTTCTGAAGAAGGGGTGAATAATGATGAGGGAAGAGAGCCTACACCTTGAAGATGTTTGTGGAGAAGGTTTTTGTATATTTTTTAGTTCAAAAAAATTTTGAAAATTTTATTTTTTGTTTTTAATTTTCGAATTTTTAGACTTTCTTTAAAAATTTTTTTGAATTTAAAAAAAATTTTCTGACTAATAAATTATTTTAAATTAACAAAAAAACTCCAATTAAATTAACACAGAATTTTATTTATATTTTTGACAAGAATTTAAAATTTTGGGGGAATGAGAGACTTAAAAAAATGAGTAAGAAAAGGAGCGAGAGCATATTTTTAACAATTTTGAAAAAATTTTTTTTTTGAAATTTTTTAAGAAGGGAGAGGAAATCAGCTTCTGATGGAATATCTAGAGGAAAAAATAAATTTTTTGGGGAATTTTTCTCGAAATTTCAAAAAACCTTCAGCTCCTCTTCCAAATCTTAAAAAATTATTTCCTTTATTTCCTCCACTACTTCGGCCAAATCGAAGATAACTTTGGTCGACTAACCCCTTGTTGTGTTGTTGTTCACAAACCGCTTAAATTTTTTAAACTTAAAAAAACTCTTGTTAATGATCCACCTTATTAAAAATTAGTTAAAATCAATGTTTAATTTAAAAGTTAAAGTCCCTTGATTTTTTTAGTTTTACAAGTTTAGCGATGTTTTATTTTTTCTTATTTTGGTGGAAGGTATTCAAACTAATGTGGCTGAGCATTCAATGTTTTTCACAGACGCGAAATAGTATATTCTAACAATTTTTTGCTCCTGTTCTTTGCTCTAATCTTTGCTCTAAACGCTATATGATTGTGCAATTTTTCTCCACATCTTCCTAAAGGAATTTTCCTAAAGAGAAAATGTAAATCTAAATGTTTTTATTCGTACAAATTGTTTAGGTCGTACTAGCAATTTCATCTTTTTGTATTGGGATGTTTTATGCGTTTGTTGTATTTTGGCCTGCTATTTAATTTTTTCAAGGCTAATAAATTCTTTCTTCGCTATACATAATGGTTAATGGGCAAAGACTACAAAAAATTTAATTCTTTTTATTTTTATTAATTTTAGTTTATTAATTTAATTAATTACATATTAATTTCAATTCTGATTTGTACTCTTAAGTTTATTTTTTTAAGTTTATTTTTAATTTAAGCTTACATATTTTTCATTCTGACTGTTAGTCTTAAGTTTATTTAAATTCTATTTCAGCACAGATTAAGGTTTATTTTTTACCTATACTAAGTTTATTTTACAAATTCTGATTTGTAATCTTAAGATTATTTAAACTTTAGTCGTTAGTTTAAAATTCTGAAATGTAATTTATTAATACTAAATTGATTATACATTTTCATTTGTAATTTTAATTCTGATTTACAAACAATTGATTTGATCCATAAAGCCTAATTTTCGTAATTTTGAAATTTAAGTATCTAAAAAATTAAAACTTACAAACTTGCCATTAATTTCAATTGTCTAGCACCCTAAATTTTCTTTTAATTTGTTTTATGTTTTTATATCTGCCTTCTTCATTTCATTGTTATATATTTATTCGTGGCCGACACCGACACGAACCGATGGGCTAAAAAGAATCGACAACGGTGTGAGGACGATGAAGACGGGGCTTTGCCTCTTTTTTACCAATCCAAACACAATTCATCGTCATCGCTTTCCCACATCTCCCTACCCGTCCACTCATCCCTTCTTTATTGCGCCGGATTTTCTCATTTTTATTTCTTTGAAAATTTTAAAAGGACATTTATTTTTGTTGGCATTTGTAAGACTTTTAATTCCTCGTTGATTCCTTGTTAATAATTTTTTTCCTTATTTGATAATTTCCTTATAATTTAAATTTTTTTTATTTAAATTTCCATAATTATTTTTTAATTTAATTTTGCTTAAATTTAAAATAATCCATAAAATAATTTTCCAAAATCTCTTGACACCAATATTTTAATTTCAATAATTTTAAAATATTTCGTTCTGGGTCACGATTTTGTGATTTCAATGTTCAATTTACACTAATAATATGCAGTGTGTGAATACTGATATGTATATCTTAACACTTAGAATTATCTTCATTATCCACTTCGTCTGATGATTTTATAAAAAAGTTTATATTGTGAAAAAAGTTTATTTTTGCAAAAAAGTTCCAAAAAAGTTACAGTAACTAAAATTATTGCGCATCGTTAGATTAACTTTTTAAAATTCCATAACTTGCTCGAACCATGTGATATCCTTTTATTTTAAAGTTTTAGTATATTCAGAAAAGTGTGCTCTATTTAATAAAAATAATTAGAAAATTTTATATTAAGTAGAACATCGAGAAATTATCAAAAAACAACTTTACTCCCATCAATTACCGTATACCCTTAATTTAATTAAATTTATTTCTCTCTCCAAAATACTAAATCTTTAACCATTTTCTAATATTTCAGAATCTTAATTAAATAATAAAATTTAATATCAACAAAAAGAATGCCATCAAATAAAAATAGCAACAAAAATGCCAGCCTTCCCCAAATATCCATTTTTCTCCTTATTTTAATTTTCTAATTTTTTCCTATATTTTTCCCCTTGTAACAGCTAAATAATAGACAAACAAAAATGGCAGATTGGCTTTCCAACAAAAATGTTTTTAATAATGAGGGGCTGATAACACTGAGGAACAGCCTTCTAACCCTTCCAGCAACTCTTTTATTGAAGACTTTATTAAACCCATTATTGGTTTTAATCGAAAACAGTTTTCATTTTCGATGGCTCACCCCTTCCCCCCCCTTCCCCCCGTTTAGTTGTTTGTTTCTTTCTTCGCTTGCTGAAATTGTGAAATGAAAAAAAGAGAGCAAGAGAGGCAAAGAGAGATAAATGGCGCCATTGCCATTGAATACTTTCATCGATTAAATTTGTTTGTATGTTATACATATACACTATGTAATGTAAAATGTAGAACCAAAATTTATGGTCTGAAACTGGACTAAAAAACATAAGCCGGTGTACATACCTTTCGAGAACAATCCAAAAATAATCCTTTTTACTGGAACTCATAATACTTGTACATACAGCTTTTAAGCTTTAAAAAACCCCCGTGACTTTCACATTAGTTTGTGGAATTTATGTCTGTTTCAGAAATTCGCGATGGGCTGGAGCCGTGGTTTTGGAATATCCAACTACTGTGCCATTCTCAGTTTAATAATTGTGCTCTGGTTCATCATTACCCTATCCGCAGACAGAAATGAATCAAACGCCTGGTAGTGAATTCATTAACAGTTTCAGCATTCAGATGCCTTTATTTTAAATGTTTACGCGTGAGGACTTTGAGGTTATTTTAAATCTAGGGCACTTGTGTATGGTTGTGGATGGATCACACACAAACAATACACAAGTGCCTGAAATTTTATTTATCCTTAAATTAATTTTTTACTGGGGATTTTCAACAACAAACAACAAAATCAGAAGATGATGAACAGCTCTTCACTATAAACAAAGCAACATTTCTAAACTTAGAAGAATCATGGCAGTAATGGAAGAGGATTCGCTTTTACATTAATTTTTGCAAATTAATTACGAGGACGATGATCATCAAATGAATGCTTTCCAGAATATGGCTGCAATGTTTTCGGCTCATTTTGTTAGAAAGTGCGACCAGTGTTTTAGAATATGCTCATCGAGGCCTTTTCATTATAAGCAGGTTATTCAGTCATTTCAAATCTTTAAACCCAAAAGTGCTTATTGTTAGTTACATTACTTTCAATCATTTCTTATTTTTGGCACCTAAATTTCTTGTTCGAGAATAGTAAAACGTTTAAATTGTGCCCGAGAAATGGTTGTTGGCACTTAAATTATCCGAACTGAAATGACCTCGCGATAAAAAACAAGAAATGAAACGGCGGTAAAGGTAGACTTTCCCAGAGGATACTGTAAAAATGGCTTGGCGTCCTTTTTCGTTTAATGGCGTCCTTTATGTTTTTTATGAATAGGTTTGGCATTTCTGCTCAGAAGTTTTTTTTAAAAATGTGTTCCTATACATATATCCTCGGAAAAATTTTTCAAAAAGTTGGCATTAAGATTTTTGGATACCGCAAAACGAAAAAAATCCTCGCCATAGCTCGAACCCCAAACTTTTACATTGTGTTCTAGAACGATACCACTTAGCCATATAACTTAGTGTGATAACTTATCTAACTTATATGTTTCTTTGTTAGCAAATTTTCTCTTATTAAACATAATTTTTAATCACCTTTCTTTAGGCAAATTTTATGATCATCTCAAACGATCGGGATTTCAACTACCAGTCCTCCAGTACAACTCCAAATTTTCTGCTTAACTTTGAGGTTATTTTAAATTTAGGGCACTTGTGTATGGTTGTGGATGGATCACACACAAACAAAACACAAGTGCCTGAAATTTTGTTTATCCTTTAATTAATTTTTTATTTGGGGAATGTTCAACACCAAACAACAAAATCAGAAGATGATGGACAAAGCTCTTCCTTTGCATTCAACTTCAGATTTTCTGCTTAACTTTGAGGTTATTTAAATTTAGGGCACTTGTGTATGTCTGTGTGTAGATACATACACGCAAACAATACACAAGTGCTTGTAAATTTTATTTTTAAATTAATTTTTTATTTGGGGATTTTCAACAACAAACAATAAAATCAGAAGATGATCTTCACTATAAACAAAGCAACATTTCTAAACTAAGACGAATCATCGGAGAGAATTTGCAAGAATTGTTGTAAAGGCGAATCCAAATTCAAAATAGTACAATTCATAAATTAGAGATCCGAATTAGTTGGAGAGAAACGTAGGCTTGAGTAAACAGAAACGGACTCTCAGTTGACATTGAACCTCCCGAACTGAGCCCAGACTTTCGATAGATTGTTACCAGAATAGTATAACGTTTTGACTCGCAGTTCGGGAAATTCTCTTGAGTTGATTTTTATACGGAATGTCAAGTCTGAATCTCTGACATGGCAGTGATGGAAGAGGATTCGCTTTTGCAATAATTTTTGCAAACTACTAACGAGGACGATAATCATCAGATGAATGGTCTCCAGAATATGGCTGCAATGTTTTCGGCCAACAGCGGATCTGTTTGTCAGAAATTGCAAAAAGTGTTTTGAATATGCTCATCTTTTCCAGCAGGTTACTAATAGTTGTATTTAAATCCTTTAAACCCGAAAATTTTTGGATAACATTACTAGTAATTATTTTTCCGATTGTTGGCCACGCAATTATTAGCCGGGGATTGTAAAACGTTAAGAACTTCCCGATTAAAGATTGTCTGCGTTGAATTATTACAATAGAATAACTTGCGATCAAAATTATATACTGAAGCGGCGTTGCTGAAAGTCAAATGTATAGGGTACTGTATTTTGGCGTAACACTTCTTTTTTAAAAAATGGCGTCGCTTCCTTAAGCTTAGTGCCGTCCATTAACTTCCTTTGATTTTTAATCAGTTTTCTTCTGGCAACCGGGATCGGTAACAAATTCAGTGACTTTCACATTAGATTTTGGGAATTTATGCCTATTTCAGAAGATCCGCAATCGGTTCGAACCATGGGGCTTTGGAACACCTATGTGAAAGTTGAACATTTGAATTGGTTACCATTCATTTGTCCGATAAGATATGTAATCATTAATAGAAAAATCATTTTGATTTCTAGATATGCACAACTGTTCGTGCTTTGAATATCAAAATGTGTGCACATACATTCAATGTGCAAGAAGATCAACATCACATTTTAAGCTGAACTTTGAGGTTATTTAAATTTAGGGCACTTGTGTATAGTTGTGAATTAGTGGTTACATACACACAAACAATACACAAGTGCCTGAAATTTTGTTTATCCATTAATTAATTTTTTATTGAGGAATGTTCACACCAAACAACAAAATCAGAAAATGATGAACAAAGCTCTTCACTATAAACAAAGCAACATTTCTAAACTAAGACGAATCATTGGAGAGAATTTGCAAGAATTGTTGTAAAGGCGAATACAAATTCAAAATTGTAAAATTAATGAATTAGTGGTTCCGAATTGTTGGACAAGTTCATTCAAATTTTATGAAAAAGAGACATTTACATTTTTTACATTCACATTCATGCGAACCTCCCGATCTGACAATGAGTCCACACTTTTTCTATCGATTGATGCCAAAATTAAATTAACGTTTTGTCACATATTTCGGAAGGTTCCCTTGTGTGTGAATTTTTGTACCGAATGTCAAATATGAATTTGACATGGCAGTAATGGAAGAGGATTCGCCTTTGCGATAATTTTTGCAAACTACTAACGAGGACGACAATATCAAATGAATTTTCCAGAATATTGCTGCAATGTTTTCGGCCAACATCATTTTGTTAGAAGCTGCAACCAAAGTGTTTTAGAATATGCTCATCGAGGCCTTTTCCTTATAAGTAGGTTATTCAGTTGCAATTCAAATCTTTAAACCCAAAAAGCTTAGTTACATTACATTCATTCATTTTCTATTTTTGGCACCTAAATCTCTAGTACGAGAATATAAACGTTTAAATTGTATCCGAGAAATAGTTGTTTGCACTGGAATTATCTGCGCTGAAATGACCTCGCGATAAAAAATAGAAAATGAAATGGCGTTAAAGATTGTTTTTCCCATAGGATACTGTATAATTGGCTTGGCGTCCTTTTTTGTTCAATGGCGTTGTTTTCCGTTTTTATTAATAGGATTGGCATTTCTGCTTACAATATTGTTTTTTAAAAATGTAGTTCTTACATATCTTTGAAAAAATTTTTTCAATTGATAAAAAAATTTTAAGTACTGCAAAACGGAAAAATCCTCGTCATAGCTCGAACCCTTAACTTTCACATTGTTCTAGAACGATACCACTTAGCCATATAACTTAGTGTGATAAGCTATTAAACCTATACATATTTTTCTTTGTTAGCATAATTTCCTCTATTATTAAACATAATTTTTAATCGCCTTTATTCAGGCAAATGCTATCATAATCACAAACGATCAGATGTCAACTACCAATCCTCCCGCACAACTCCAGATTTTCAGGCTGAACTTTTAGGTTATTTTAAATTTAGGGCACTTGTGTATGGTTGTGGATGGATCACACACAAACAAAACACAAGTGCTTGTAAATTTTATTTTTAAATTAATTTTTTATTTGGGCATGTTCAACAACAAACAACAAAGAGGATGAACAAACATTAAACAACAACAATAATTCATTATTATTATCATCAGTTTTGTGAACTTTATTCCCCTCCCCCATTTTTTTCTTTCCTTAAGAATCCCTTTCTTTATAAAGGAAAAGATGCGGGGCAAAGACTGGAATTACCCCTGTGACATCAGGTGGGTGAACTTTATGAAAATATCTTAAAACGAAATCTTTCTCTAAAATCCAATAAATTATATATTTATTCTGCTTTTATTAAGTCCTGACAAATCTTTTTTCTGAAATATTTTACCATTTCATGTTCAAATTTTATTTTCTTTCCTTCTAATAAAAATTTGGCAAACAACAAAACATAGACGCCACAATCGTCTGAGTTTGGTTGTTGCGGCACATCTATTTTCTCTTGCACCTTCCACTCTCCCTTAACTCCAACATTTTGCATTTTAACTTGTTCAAAAATGGCAAATATCATGTCCCTTTAAATGTTTAATTTAAAATAATCTATGACAAGGGCGTATCCAGGGGTCGGTTTCGGGGGGTTAACATTGGGTGTGCGCCAAAATTTTGGCGTTCCGAACGCAAATTTTTTGTACATAAATTTTTATATGTTCATAGAAGGCCGTAGGCCAAAAAATCACTTTTTCGGCGCCGCAGGCGAAAATTTTAAAGATTTTGGAGCTAAAGAAGCCAGATTTTTTTCATTTTTTGCGCCGCAGGCGAAAATTTAAAAAAAATAGAAGGCCGTAGGCCAAAAAAATTCACTTTTTTTAACCCAAACCCTTCCCCAAATTTTTTCCTTTTCCCCATTTCTGTTAATTGTTAGTATTGTCTATTATAAATAACTTACAAAAATTCCTTCATTAAATTTATTTTTTCAATGCTTATACTTCCTCTGTTTAAGGAGTCGTATAGCACAATTTCTTTTTTCTCTATTGATGCTGCAATTAAAATCCAGTGATTATTGTGGATATTTAATGCAGACAAGATCATTTTTACATTTTCTACTTTCCAATAATATTTTTCCCATTCAGAACAGATTTCCTTCTTTACTTTATAACTTTCTGTCGCATATGTCGGAATACGCTCTGCGACAATATTTGATTTTTTGCACAAGTAATTTAAGTAACAATTAATTATGTCGTCCGACAACCATTTGTCATCTTTTAGAGTTAGCAACCCATTAAAAGTGAGCTCTTCCTCTTTTCCCTATGTAAAATTTTTCTCTCGAGTTTCCACAATCAGGAAAAATTCGTCATATCACCCATACTCCGATTGAGCAAACATTATTTTATAAAGGAGTTAGGCAAGCTGAGTTGAAGACACCAAAAATAGCTCCGGTTTTTACGGGAGCAAATATGTGCTTGTACGGAGGGTTAGCTAGCATTTTAGGGCTAAAAAATGGGAAAAAAGAATAGGAGAAACCACAAAGGAGAACTCCTATAGGTTCACTAGTTGAGCTTCTAGATGGGTGATTATGATTAATTTTTCCACTAAATCTAAAAACTCACTTTGACCCATTGGAGCTCCTCTCCTGCTCGCAATTTTATATTTCCCTCAATTCTCACCCAAAAATCCATTACTGAATCTTCTTTTACATCCTTATTGATAGCAAGATTATTAAATATTTTTTTACGCCTTGGGTTCATAAAACGCTTCCTATCATTTCTCGACAACTTTACATATTCTCCAAATAACTTCTTCTGTAATTTTTAAATATTTTTCATTTTTAATTATTTTCATACATTATATTAATTTTTTTATTTTTTTATTATTTCTGTATTTTACTATTTTTATTTTTTCTCTGCGACGAACAAAGACCGAAAAAATATGACTTTTTTGTTTAACAAAATTAGAAAATTTAGGGTATTTTGACTTATAGGAGGGGGTTTTTGTTGGCTGGACCGATTTAGACAAATGAGCCGAGCTGAGTCGATCGCACTGGTGAAGAAGTTGATCCGACAATTAGGGATCTAGTTACATACCTCTTAAGTTTGAAAAGAAAAAAAAGTTACGATAGAAAAACCAAAACCAATATAAACTGTGGGGCGTCAGCGAGACGCTTGTGCAAAACCTTGCCTTTGGCCTCTGTAGCAGCAAAAACCTCCTCATAGACCATAGGTAAGGAGCTAAAACAAACAATCATAACTTTGTCCAAACTTGTACAATTACGCTAATTTTGGTGTCACTCGACTCAGCTCGATGAGCTCTCTCGAATGAGTTATCGAAATCGGTCCAGCCAACAAAAACCCTATATAAGACACAATACCCAAAATTTTTACAAGCATTATTCTGTTTTTAAATGAAATTTTTACCGTATCTGCTGTTTCACGTTTATTTTCATTATTTATTAATTCATTATCTTCTTTTAGCTCATCTTTTTTCATGTTTATTTCATTTTTCTTAGAAACTTCAATCTCATTTTTACTAAAAACTTCAATCTCATTTTTCTTAGCAACTTCAATCTCATTTTTATTGAAAACTTCAATTTTTTCATTTTCATTTAATGCATTAATTTTTTTTCCATCTTCCTTTAATGTAATTGTTTCAATTTCTTTATTTTCATTTAATGCATTAATTTTTTTCCCATCTTCCTTTAATGTAATTGTTTCAATTTTTTTATTTTTATTTAATTCTCCAATTTCTGTTTCATCTTCCTTCAAAACTATTTTTCTCTTTTTACTTATTTCATTTATTTTCGGGGTTTCTTCAAATAATGTTATGACTTCAATTTCTTTATTTTCACGCATTTTATCAACTTTTTCTTCACTAATATTTGCTTCAAAACTTTTTTCACAGAATCCCATTAATAATTTTTCTATTTTATCCAATAAGGGGTTCTTTTCTTGGCTTTTTAAATGAAGTCTGATTAAGTTGAATGTTGTTTTTATTAGATTAATTATTTCCGGTTTCGCATCGTTTTGCAATATTAAATCAGTTTTGCATCTTTTTCCAAAATGATCTTTTTCCAAATTTCCCAAATTCATTTTCATTTCTTGACTGGAAATTAATTTTTTGTTTTACCAAAACTTTTTGTTCAATTATATTAGGCAGGCCCATAGCCAGGGGGTAGAGGGGTGGGGAATTCCTCCTCCCCCCGAGACTGGGAAAGGAAAAAATTTAGAGGAAGTGATTGGGCAAAAAAGTGAATTTTTTGGCTTCTTAGCCCTCAAAATTTTTGGCGCCTTCGGCGCTAAAAATTTGGCGCAGAAAAATCCCCCTTGAAAAAAACCCCCCTTGAAAAAATCATGACTACGGGCCTGATATTAATATAGAATAGATAATAGTGTTTTACCCTTTTTTCCAATCTTTTCTCTAAAGCTGTTAGCTCGTCAAAAGCATCAGCAGCGTTTTTAAGATCTGATTAAAAAAATTTAAAGAGAAAAATTTTTAATTTTACATCGGTTGTCAATAATCTTCAGCATTTCCTTTTTTGTATTTCTTACCAAAATTTCTTCAATTGCCCTTTAAAATGTGAATTTTTACCATAATTTTTGGGTATAATTTGCTATAATTTTTTATGAATTTTCTTGCCAGTTTTTAGTATTTTTTGACTCTGGTGTAGAACATGCGTCCCCCCGAAATTTGCGGACCCGAATTTTGCGGATCTGAGATTTGCGGACAAGAAAGTCGCGGACCGACAATTGAGTCTCGTGAACTTCGGAAATTTCAAAATTTTAAGCTGGAGCGTTAATTATGATTAATTCACCTTATGAAATGGGCAATTTGTTTAAAGAATTTTTTCGATTATTTAAATTTTAAAATAATTTTGTAACAAAAAATCGATAAAAATATTTATTGTGAAAAGTTCGGTAAGAATCCTAAGTCCGGCACTGGATCATAGGTAAACTCTGCCGGAGTCATCGAAAAAATAAAATTTTCAAGTTTTTATTTTTTACTCGAGTGTCGGTCCTAAAAATTTTTGTCCGCAAAAAACAGGTCCGCAAATTTCGCGTCCGCAACTTTCGTTTCGCAAAGTTCGGGTCCGCGAGGTTCGCGCCACGGTTTTTTTCTCTTCTATAATATTTTTAAGCTCATAATTTGTTTTTCATTGTTTAAAATTTTTTTATATTTAAACTCACTTCACAAGAATCTTAACTGTCACATGTTTTGAAATATTTCCAAAAAGTTTCTTGACAGTGTCTTTTTTATTTTCTGTAATATTCTCAATCCTTATTTGCTTCCATCCATTTAGACCAATATAACCTAGATTTTAAAGTTAATTTCAGCTGTTTCTTTGGTGTTACTACAATTGCGGATACGCACGTGTGGATGCGACGATTGCGGATATCAATTACGGACGACAATTTTGGATTTGAGCGGATTAAAAATTAAAAAAAAATTTTTTTTATGATTGAAATTATTCCCGTTATTTCACCAGGTTTGTGAAGAGGATGCTGACAATGAATTGTCATATCCGCAATCGTTGTCCGCAATCGTCGTCCGCAATTATTATCCGCAATTGTCGTATAGCCGTTTCTTTTGCTTTTATCAGTTGGTTCCTTAACGGGCTTAAAATAAAATAACAATCCACCTCTTGCGCCATCAATTGCATGTTTTAATTTTAATGAAATAAGTATATATTCAATTAAATTTCCAATTATCACTTCTCCATTGACGTTAACTGGTCTTGCTAAATAATGGTTTGGTCCTTCAACAATTACGTAGAGAGAAATAGTTTTTGGTGTTGTGTCCATCTTTGATTCTAATTTTTTAATCAAAATTTAATAAGTAAAATTTACTAACAATAAGAAGAATCCGATAACAAAATAATAATAATTCAATAAGAAAATAACAATCCAATAACAAAATAATAATAATTCAATAAGAAAATAACAATCCAATAAGAATGATGATTTCAAATTAAAAAGCAATTAAAAAATTAAAAATAATTTTAAAAAATTAAAATTAAAAATTAATTAAAATTAGAAATTAATTAAAATTAAAAATTAATTAAAATTAATTAATTTAAACCAGTAATGCTGAATTATAGATATTATTAAACGAATTCAGTGAAAACACAAATTTTAGTAAAAAATAACTAACAATAAGACTTAATTCTCTTTATAGAAAATTAATTTCTATATAAAATGATAAATCAGCATAGTGTGACGATTATTACTTTAACCACTTTGAAATGTGAGAATAATCTCTGTTTCCTTACTCTATTTGTATAATTTTGTCTCTTTCTGTTATTAATTTTTATCTTAAATTTATTCATACATACATAGTATTAATACTATTTTGATTTTTAGAAAATCAAAATATTTTTTAGAAAAAAAATTTTTTTTTGATTTTTTAGAAAAAAATGATGATCACCCTCCTCTTCCATCACAATCTTGATCATCTCATCAACAAAACATTGATTCGACATGTTTGTTTTTTTTGAAAAATTAAAAAAAATTTAAATTTAGTTCCAAATTCTTCTTCGTCATTGTCATCATCATCTCATTTTGCTTCACATCCTACACCTATCGTTAAATTTGGGCATTCAATCCCTCCATCAATGACTAAACCGACAGGACTTTTGGATATTCAAATCAACAGACACAAATGCAAACAGTTCAACAGGCACAACATGTAGTTGTATTATTACGTCAAAATGAAAAGTTGGCTAAAGAAGTTGCTTATTGAAACGTCTAAATCAGGTTTTATTATTTTTATTTGTCTTTGATTTTCTGGGCCTACTCCAAAATGGGCCGAATGTTGTCTCGTTGAGCAGCGAATAGTACCATTTTTTATCAAAATTTTTTCAGGTTTTCTGAATTTTTCCAAAGTTCTGTGTTTTCCAACTTTAGAAATTTTTGAATTAACATGGAATCTAAAAATTGTTAGGGAAATATATTCAATAATTAAATTTTAAAAAATCAACATTTAGGCAGAGAAATAATTTCAAATTTGGCTAAAGCCGCTGGATTGACAACAATGATCTCAACAATGCGTCCTGACATTGACAATGTGGATGAATATGTTAGGAACACAACAGCTCGTGCTTTTGCAGTTATGGCCTCAGCTTTGGGAATACCTGCATTTTTACTTTTTCTGAAGGCTGTTTGTAAAAGTAAAAAGAGTTGGCAGGCTATACATACAGGTTTGTTTGTATTTTTAATAAATTGGGGATATTAAGAGAGAGAAAAGGTAAGATAAGTTTAGGCTCAACCGAGTATCAATCCTGCGATCCTTGGCAGCTATTGCTAAGCACTTTCGTTCACCACGTGTAAGGGCTTTACCAACTAAAGTGCCGGGGCGCTGCTTCCACTTTTTTTAAGAAAACCTCCCAGCCTAGTAAGCCTTTTGAATGCTAGCCATTAGGATTATCCTACCTAACATGATGGTGATTTATGTGAATAAAAATATACAGTCGGACCTCGTTTTTAGATACCCTTGAATTAGATACAGCCTCAATTTAGGATACGTTTTTTAATTTTGGTTTAACACGGATTTTAATAAAAACACAATTTTAAGGTATTAAAATTGTCCAACAAATTGCAATCCTTATGGGTTGTGCTGTTCTTCCTCACCTCAAACAACTTGTTGAATTTGTAGAAGGGTATTAGTGGATGATCAACAAAAAGTCAGAACAATTACTGCCGTTGGTATTGCTGCTTTGCTACTCCTTATGGAGTTGAAGCTTTTGACTCTGGTTTGAAGCCGTTATGGAAAGGTTTTTAAATTTTTGCTAAAATATCCGAGCTGCCCTCCTAGGCAGAAAATTATTTTATGTTTTTGGGTTGGTCCTTTATATTTTTGGGTTTGACATAAACTTTTTTTATCTTTCTCTAAACTTAAATCCTAAAAGATAAATTACATTAGATCACCGATCAGAAAATTCCTCATCAGATTTATTATGGGATCCCCTTCAACCTGGCATCTTTAATTAGTGGAACCTCATAAATAAGACAGGGACAAATATTGATCAGTGAAAATTAAAAATGTTTATAATTTTTTTAAGGAATTCGTACACATACAGGAAAAGAATTGGGTGCATTTCTCAAAGCTATTGGTTTTCTTATTCCGTTGATGGATACTAGTTACATACTAGTTATTACACAAAAGAAGTTATGCTTATATTAATTCGAGAATTTGTTTCTCCCGACGAAGAAATGAAAAAGATTGTTTTAAAGGTTTTTAATTTTTGTGTCTTAATTAGGGTAATATATACTGGGTTTGCAAATTCTCCCCTAAAACAAGACCTTATTTGTTAGCTAAATCGAAATATGACATGATCCATAGCTTAAGTCTACAATTTTTGTCTTAATTTTTTATTTTTTAAATCATTTTTAGGTAGTAAAACAATGTTGTTCCACAGATGGTGTATAACCTCTTTATATTAGAGAAGAAATTTTGACTCCTTTCTTTAGAGCATTCTGGAATCATCGGATGGCTATGGATCGACGAAATTACAAACATTTGGTTGATACAACAGTTGAAATAGCTCAAAAGGTTTTTTTAATTTTTTAGTATGCGGTTGGACCTCATCAAGGATGGGTCGGGTTATCCGAAACCTCTGACTTTTTCGACTCGAAATTCGATCCGAAGAAGATTTTGGAAGCCCTGACATTAAGCCTGACTCGACTTTTTCTCAATACGACCCATCCCTGAATCCCAGTTATCATCAGACTTAAGAGAATTGTCTTATAATGATTAAATTGGCTTATTCTTACATTGGAGATCCAGCCAATTTAATCATTGGATCACGACGTGATCCAATGAAAGATTTTTAAAATTATTCTGTTTGATCTTCAATAATTTTCCATAAATTTCAGGTTGGTTCTGTTGAAATTGTTAGTAGAATTGTTGATGATTTAAAAGATGAAAATGAACAATACAGAAAAATGGTAATGGAAACAATTGAAAATATTATGGCTTTGATGGGTGCAGCAGAAATTGATTCTCGTTTAGAGGAACAATTAATTGATGGAATTTTGTATGCATTTCAGGAACAAACACAAGAGGTTTTTAAATATTTTTTTGAGATTGGAGAATCTTTTTTGACTTTTCCGTCTCTATCGAACAAAACCATACCTCCCCAAATTCTTCAACTTTTACAAATTCGTAATGGCCTATCCCTGTTACTTTTATGTATTCTGGTAGCACT